>VZRW01002441.1:0-140984 GCA_013398125.1 Aegotheles bennettii | reverse complement strand
CGGGGGGGAGGCGGTGGCCGGGGTTGCGCTCCCTCGGGGCCTCCCCCAGCTCCTCCCCCGGCACCGCCCCGCCCCGGGGGCAATGGTGATTTAATTTAACCCCGGCAGGTCCCGCAAACCGCCCGTTCCGCTCAAGGGACCCGGCCCGGGGCCTGCGCTCGCTCCCGGCGCGGTGGCGCATCCCCCTCTGGCGGGCGGGGAGCGGGGCGCTGCCACGGCAAAGCCCCTGTTGGAGCAGCCCCGGGCCGGGCCTGGAGGCCCCTCCCGCTCCCACGTCCTGACCGTGTGTCGTGTCCCGGCGTTTGGCGTGTCCCGGTGCTGAGGAAAACCCGCACAAACCGCACACGAACCCCCCCGGCTCGCCCACGGGCGGTGCGACAGCTGAACACAGAGAATCACAGAATCCTAGGGGTTGGAAGGGACCTCGAAAGCTCATCCAGTCCAACCCCCCTGCCAGAGCAGGGTCACCTAGAGTCCATCACACAGGAACGCATCCAGGCGGGGTTTGAATGTCTCCAGCCAAGGAGACTCCACAACCTCTCTGGGCAGCCTGGCCCAGTGCTCTGGCACTCTCACAGTGAAAAAGTTTCTCCTGATATTCACATGGAACCTCCTGTGCTCCAGTTTGCATCCATTGCCCCTTGTCCTATCATCAGTCAGCACTGTAAAAAGTTTTGCTCCATCATCCTGCCCCTCACCCTTTACATATTTGTAACCATGGATGAGGTCACCCCTCAGTCTCCTTTTCTCCAAGCTAAAGAGCCCCAGCTCCCACCTTTCCCACACTGCCTGGCTGTCCTCAAGCACCCTGACCTAGGTTCGCAGCCGGGTTTTCCATTCCAGCCGGTCGCTGTCGGTGGAAGCAGGGGATGGGTGGCGGGGTCCGACTGGGAACCCAGCCCCTCCAGCTGGGCTCTGGCTCTTGCTCAGCAAACCAAACCGGCGGCCGAAAGCAGAGGTGCTGGCCCCTTCCCAACACCTCCCGGAGAGTGAAAAGTGCATCATCTGTTTTCTGAATAGAAACAATTTGTGTTTTCCAAACTCAAACACTGATTTCTGTTTCAGCAGGAGACAAAGTTGCCCTGTTCTGTAAAAGCAGAAATGCCCCCGACGCCGCTGCCCTGTGGCACAGCTCTGGCTGGAGCTGCTCTGACAAAGACAAGCGATGGAGAGAATTTGTCCCTGTTGCTTTTTTTTTCTCATGCATTTGAAATAAGTGTTGGGAACTGAGGTCTTTAACAGGTTAACACACGTCTGCCCAGCAATCGTTCTTTTAGATGTGGAGATGGCCCTGTGAACGTCCGTGCTTGGTTCAAACCCACGTACGGTCCCCTTCATTTTCTGTCCTGGTGGACACCAACGAGTCACCGCTGGTCTCAGGGACCAGAAGCTGGTTTGGTGCCTCACACGTTGATCTTAAGTGATGGGTTCAGCACATTCACACACCTGTTTGGGCTCTCGATCTGTTTTTACCTACATTTTAACCACAGCTGAAAAGAGGGCATTTTTGGTCCCTTCTGCTGCACCTTTGCCTTTCCCGAGTGGGATGTGTAATAGAATGTAAATATCAGTAGAATTATTTACAGTGGATATGAAACTCAGAAATCTAAAGCAGCAAACCGTTTCTAGCTTAGGCAAGCGCTGCAGTTTCCTGATAACCACAAAGAAACATCAATGAAGTTTGCATATCTTCACTGCAAGGAAGACACGTTCATGTTCTCAACCTGCAGAGCAACTCCCTCGTGCCATCTTACTCATCCCCTCCCACTGATCTCCAGAGCGATCTCAGGTTGTTTGCCAGTATTTAACAACACTGTGATCTGAGGAGAAACCAGGAACTTACCAGCATAGCTTTATCTTTGTCTCAATTATTTCCAAGGTGCTTATGTTAACACCTAAGAGCCGTGCAAAAGGAAGAAAAACTCAGCATTTTGTACTTTTAGGATTTCTTATTTCCGGTTTCATACTTGTTGCACACATCTATTTTTGAAACCACCTCTGAGTTACCGACCAGCTGGGGCCCTTGGAGGGTTTTTTGCCCTGATCTTTAATGCCATGTTTCCTTTCTAATCCCTTTCCCAACATTCCTTGCACTGTGACTACACTCACCTCACTTCCTTGTGGCAGGAGTCCAAAAAAGCTTAGGAAATACTTCACCGTGGAGTTCTCTACAGAGACTCCTCTGTTGCCTTGTGCAACAAGCGAGAACTCATCTTACAAATCAAACAAGAAGCTCTTTCTTGCCTCCCGTAAGGCAGATGACAAGCTGCAGCACTCATTCATGGCTCATGCTATTTAAGCACATGACTGTGCGCTGATAAAGGCACTATCAAATACTTCATCATTAAAGCAGCACTTGTTTTTGCATGCACTTCAGAGACTTCTCCACATCGTTTCCTTTTTTCCTCGTCAGCATATGAGAGTTTGATTCAGGCTTTAAATACTGTCTTGGCAAAATTACATTTTGCAACACCACAACTATAATTATTTTCCATATTAGTTGAGAATACCATGCACAAATGCAGTTCTGACAGGACCTGAGGAGCCTCACGTCTCCACAAAATCCCTGGAGACTTGAGACTTGTCTTTATTGTAACTAGCTCACGGGGAAACTGTAGTGCTTTGGCCAACAAAGTAACATGTCACACTTTCACTTTAGACTCCCAGACTGGTGTTTAATTACCCAGACGAGTATCAGAAGCCTTCGTTACAGCTTCATAATATTTACCTTTTTTTTTTTTTGGCTCAGCACTTTTGATAACCAGGTCAGAGCCACAAGCTTTACTACAAATTAAAAGGGAAGATCAAGGCTTCCTAACAGTACCCACGGAAAGTCTGAGTCACTAAAGAAACATTTTCTACACAGAAATTTGTAGAAATGAGGCTACAGGGGAGCTTTTCCGTCTGGGCTCTCAGAAGCAGGCTCTGACACTTCCTTCTGCTGGATGTTTCTCTTTTGAGTAGTTTCAATTCTATGCGAGCATTTGTATCAATCAGATAAGGGTATTTGCTTTTTCCTCAGATATTTGTGTTTATGAAGCGGAATTATTAGGTGCCCCTGAGCTTGTTGCAGCACTCCACCTCACAGCTGGGTGTATGTAGGTCGCAGTTAAATGATATATGAAGCCTGTCAGGAAAAGCTATGCATAATATGGTTTGGTTTATTTCCTGCTATTGGTGATAAACATTATGACATGAATACAATTCTTATTTTAAACCAGACCATTTTTCTTTATTTTTCAGGCACCTGGTCCACTCAAGTCAGTAGGAAACCTTTCATTGATTTCAATGGGATTTCAGTCAAGCCCTAACACAGCAAGCAAACACAGCTTCCCAGATTTATAGCTCTGGTCCTAAAAAGCAAATAAAAAACAAAAAAAAGAAAGAAAATAATTCTGACAAGAAAGAAATATGAATGCTGAGCCTTAACTAGCAGTCTGCCAGGAGGCGTGTGAAACGTAGCTCTTCCAGGGTAAATAAGAGAGCCCCTTGCTCTCCCCACTGGTGGAGAGCAGGTAAACCAACAGGGAGGTTCCAATGCTCCTTATTTTTGAGACGTATTTTGCCAGTCTCTGAGAGATGACTTGCTGGAGCTCAGAGAACTGACAGTCCCCCTGCAGTCTGGCAGCCCGTGGCATCCCCCTTCCAACAGTAGCTCCCGCTTAGGGCAAGCTGAGTAATGCAAAGTTTTCATGGAAATGTGCCAGTTACGATACGGAGAGACCACCCTGAGTGTTTTGGGGCTCTATACAGCCTGCGAACACAAACCATGCACAGTCTGTCTCATTATATTACAATCTCTAAGCTGGTCTCTGCCTAGGAAAAAAAACAAACTCACAGCAGTTTATGTGCTGAGTCCTTGGGAAGGAAAGGCTGTTGACACGTGTTGTCAGCAAGATCAGTTTCTGAGGGTTCAGAAGGAGGAAACAGCACAAGCAGAGATCGGCTGCCTGAGGAGGAACAGTCCCTGCCATCTCCCACAGGCAGAAGAGAGCAAAAGAAACAGTGCATGTGGAACACAAGGAAATCCCAACTTCCCCCTGCCAAGACAGCAGGAGCTTGCTCTCGCCAGGTGCCAGCACAGTGCCTGTGGCAGAGAAGAGGAGCCCACGCTCACCACACAGCCAGGGAACAGCAGGACAAGAGTAAGCTGCTGATCTAAACCACACAGAAGCGCTCCATACACGTTTGTCCTTTCCGCGTAGGTATGTTCTTGCTGGGCAGGGCACAACAAAAATACATAGTCAAATCAGATCATATTCTCCTGAAACTAAGACAGGTGTGGTAGGAGGCAGAGCACAGTCTGCTCTCTGTTACCCCTGGGTGTGTATGCAAAATCTCAGCCAGGTAATTTGCATTTAGGGTAGATGGGGAAGTTTTACATTAGGTTCAAGTGCATACCTGCTTCAGTCCTTCAGCAAGTAAGGCTTCCTCTCCAGCTTTAAAAGAGAACAGGGCCCAGAACTGTGTGAAGCTGTTTATAATGCAAATATACTTTCAAACCAGCTCCCTTTCCTCTGCCTGAACACCAGCAGCAGCAAGATCCTAAAAGCACAACGACTACAGTAGTATATCCACTGACATTTTCCATCTTGCCCACTAGTGGTCACATTCCCTGCATCATCTGTGCCTGATGTGAGGGCCCTGAGTGCATTAAATGGCTATAATTAACATGACCCCACCCATAAACCTTTCGTCCAGGAGCTCCATTTAAGCTCAGAGCTTGAGGTCCACTCCTTGCCAGTACTAGGTTGGGTACATCCTGTTACCTTCCTCTACTGGGTCTTTCCATGTTACTCTCTCCCTCATGAATTATTAAACAGGATTATTTCAAGGTCTGTGTTGCTCTGTTTCTGGATATGAGGATCACTCAGTGCTTGGCAGTCCTTTGGGACCCACGGAAGGGACAGCTCTGTGCAGCCAAGTTCCCCAAGCCGGAACCTCGGCTGGACGTCCCTGGATGCTCGGTTAGGTCAGTCGGGCACATCAAACGATGTCCTAACCCGAGCCCTGAGGATAGTAGGAGAGGTCATATGTGTATCCTGTAATTTTACAACACCTATGTTTTCCTCACAGGGGTTTTGTTTTACTGCACTGATATAAAGCACAATTCTTTTAGCATAATTACACTACAGGCATTTTTGGGGCATGTGATACTGGTTAATCCTTCTGACTACGGGCATGACCAGACTATTCTGTCCCATAAGCCAGTATCAAAAGAAAATCACATTTAAATAATAAAATGTATTGGCTGGTATTCCTTAGGAACCTCATTTTGGTTGGTTCTTGGGTCGTTGGACAGCCATTCTAATGTGTCTGGACTACACTGGGCCAATGAGAGCAATAAAAAGGACTCTGAAATCAGTGCTTTGCCAAACCAGCCACCTGCCTCCAGCACACGTGGAAAATCAGGAGTGTGAACTATCACTGCTTGTGCACCACCAAATATGAAGGCAACTGAAGACAATTCTCTACCACCACAGAAAACTTCAAGCATCTGAAGGTCCAGGATGCATGCAAGCAGCCAGCCACGGCTCTTGCTTTGAGAATGAACCACCTCTTGTATGCAGTTAGACAAAAGGTGAAGTTTTTGGAGCTCCCCATGGCAGCTAACACCACACCAGAAGGTCCCACGTGTTTGGCTGTTGCATGACACCGACGAAGGTGATGCTCCCACCAGCCAGGCAGAGCCACCACCGCAGGTCCGGTTCCAGCCATACAGCTCCTGGCACAGGGCCCTGGCATTGCGTGGGCCTCACAGGGGACATGGTGCCACTTTCACCCAGCTTTCTTCAAACTCGTGGCTGTCAGCCCTTGTGCTGAGTGTTGCTCACGCAGGTTCCCCATCGAGGATCCCCACCACAATGAGCTGGCTCCAGCCCCATCCCACCCGTGCTTGGCAGTTCAGCTGGCAACGGGGTGTTCTCACTGGAGCCAAGGTGGATAGACACATTGTTCTGAATCCCCGCTGGATTTAGGTTCTTCAGGAGGGGCCAGATACATTCAACACAGTAAAAAGCTGTAGAGGTTTCCCTGATGCTGTTTTTACAGCCCGTCATTAGATGTCAGCCCGCTCCCCTGGGACCACGGGCTGGGCAGGCCATCAGCCACAGCATTTATAGGGTAACATCTAGCAATAAACACGAAAGCCCCACTTTTATTAATGCAAAAGGAAGAAGTAAACCAGCATGTCTATTTTCTGCTGCTTCATCATGTTTTCTCATTTGACTTGCTCCATTATCTCCTGGTAATCTTGCGCCGTGCCTTCGCCTCCACTCGGGTGTGCAGGCTGTTGGGAGCTCTCTGAAAGCACCCCATTTATCAAACAAGTGCTTCTTGACAAAGAGCAAAAAGGAAACTCTAGACTTCTCAGGGCAAATTTTTGTTTATTGTGTCATCAAGTATTTCATTTCTTTCTCACAATATATTCAGAGAATATGCGTGAGTCCATGAAAACTTCAATTCCAGTAAAGTGAAAGTAAATAATAGAACACATTAAGAAACACTTTCAGAGAATCTGACAAAGGTATTTGTGCTTTAATCTTCAATGCAGGTCCCCCTTTCTACTTCTTTAGCTAAGAATGCAAATGCAAAGGTGTATTGGGTATAAAAGCACAACAATTTTAGTCATTTAAAAAAAAAAGTGAAAAGGATTTTTATATCAATTGATGCCAACAGGACTTTCTCAGCAGTGAGGAACTTTTTCAAAAGGGACATTACCAATATATTTAGGTGTAAAATTTAGGAAATATTTGGGAGTTTTTCATAGTAGAGTGAATAGAGTGAAAAATTCCATTTCTCCTAAACTTTCTGCAGGTAAGTGTAACAGCAGCACTGTGCCAGTTACTGAGAGCCATCAACGTACCAAAACATTCTGCTTCGGTTTTTCTAAAATGAAAATTAAAAAAATAACAACAGAATAAGCAGTGCTGGGCAGATCACCCTGTAAAGCCAGCTGTCCTTCACCTAGAGGTGGAGCCAGTCATCTTCAGGGCTGAACACAGAGGAACAACGTTTTCTGAGCAGTAATGCAGGAAAACTGAAAGGAAAAAGAAAAAGTCATGTATTTGCTTGGCTAATGGCTATATGTGTGTGACACACCCTCACCGGCACCGAGCAGCAGATTACTGGGAGCTTTAGGATATGGATGTGATAGCCACAAAAGAATCTTCCAGGGGAAAATCGGGGGGGACTGGGAGTGGAAAGGAAAATGATTGCACAAGGAAAAGCAGTATATAAAGGGGTAGAGAACAAGTAGCACCTCCCTTACAGACTAACGCCTTGCTGCCCTACCATAGAGAGCCCTGCTAGTGGTTACTGTCCTGCCCAATGCTTCTATGCGTTAGGCAGCACTTCTCTTGCTGTTTCACAAACAGCCTTTCTAGGACAGTTTAATTAGATAGTAGGAAAGCTTTCTCCATCACATCCTTTGTTTCCTTTCACATCTAAGAGATTCTGGAAAATAATTTGCGCACCAGGTGTCTGGCTGGTGTGAACCACCAGCATGCGGCAACAGAACTGGCGCCCAGTCTTTGTTTTATATTAGATACTGGATATCAACTTCCTCATTCCTGGTAGTTTCTCAGAAAATGGAAAAATAGCATACGCAGTTCCTCCTGCTGGAAGATAATGCATGAATTCACCGTGTCTAAGCTTTAAACTGAGGTGCTATCTTTCTGTAACAGTAAGGGAGGAAATAGCAGTCCCTTAAAACTCTTTCTGTCAATAAGTTGCCATGATGGGGAAGGCTTTAATGACAGTCACTTTGTGGTTATCACAGCTATTGTGTGGTTCCTTGGCCTGCTTTGAATTTGGTATTTAAAAGAAGGTCCACCTGTGGGTTCCGTAGGACCTGACATGGATTTCCACTTTCCATTCTGCATCCTCCAGGTGTCCAGAAGACTGCACCTGCTCTGATCCACTCCAAAATCTCAGCTGGAGAAAATACTGTCCCCTCTGTAAAATACTTCAGGGTGAAAGGAATTACACAAATGCAAGAGGTTTTACAGGTAAACTTAAACACAGAATTAATAAATGGAAGAGATTTTTAAGCGTTGTTAGCCAAGGACCAAAGACACGCAGACGCCAGCCGCCAGCCCTCGTGATTACTGTTCTTACCAGCGCAGCAAGTGGCCTTATCTTAATCAAACTTCACAATCAGCACTCCAGCCTCTCTCCTCAATCTGCCCAGAGCTTTGGCATCATTCATCACCCATAAACTTGTCTTGCCTGGCTTCTTGCTCAGTACTCTCTAATTTTCTTCCTACTTCCTCAGTTATTTCTTCCCTTCAGCCTCTCTTCCCCCACCCAGGTTGTGTTTGTGTCCCTGGCTTCACTTTCTCTCCTCCTCCCTTCCTTTCGGGCAGTAACACAATCTCAACATATCAAAAACTACAAACTCAACTTCAAAGACAGCTTTTCTTTTCCCTCCCAGATCACTACTTTATCTCCTTCCCTTATGTCTTCTCTTGGGCACAGTCCCATATCCCACCTGGGTGCTGCCCTGGCTTGGGCCTCCATGTCCCACATCCTGCCACTCCTGGAAATGGGTGCAGGTGACATTTTGGCATACTGCTCCCTTACCCACCCAAAAGTGCAAGTCTCCCGAGCAGATTCTCTCCTCTTTCCTCAGTTACAGTGACCTTCTTTTCATTCCCTCTCACCAAACGCAGCCATGCTCTCTCCTTATCCATCAAGCCAACCATGTTACTAAACCATGCCAGACCCCTCTCGAGTTTCTGGACCATGGCATCACACAGAAGCTTCCCTTTCAAGTTTCTTTATGATCCACTTCTTGTCTTTCATTAAGTATCAGGAAACCAACTCTGTCCTCCAGTCCCTTCAGGATAAAAGCCCTTATCTCCCACTTGTTAAAACCCTCACTCAGGCACCTTTGTGCTTTTTCTCAGGCAGCTATAAGTAGCTGTGAAACTATCCTCATTATCCTTAAAGTTCTCCTTTGACATTATGTCAATAAAATCCTTAAGTGTTAGGCTGCCGGTGTGCTGAAACCCTCCGACTAACAGTGGCTCATATTTCTTTCTGCCTCCCTGCCTGTCTATACCCATTCATTAGTTCTTGCTTGATAGTGAGATCTCCGGCTTTGAAGGACAGACACTGCCTTTCTCTTTCACAGCCCCTGCAACAAAGGGGTCTTGATCCCTGACCAGCTGCTGTGTTACTACAGTAAGGAAGTAAATCTGTTCATAGTTTTTCCTCATCAAAATTACATTTTCAACTTCTTTCTAATTGATAGCACTTGCCCCAAGTTTACCACTCACTGCAGGGATTTAGGTACAAACGACACATAAAACATTGCATAATAAAAGGAAGCAAGAACATCCACGCACATCATTGACGACTTAGTCATTTTTCATATCAGAATGAAAGAAAGAATAAATATGGAACTTCCTGATGGCACATCAGCAGAAAAGGGAAAAAACATGCAAAAGCATTCCTGGGAGTTTTCTATATGTACAATATTTTAAATTCACGCCTTTGCTCCTGTCAAATGCTTGTATCTAATCACTGGTAGACCTTATCAGGAAATGAGAATAGGAGGAGAAGGCTATTAAGAGACTATAAAACTCTAACACCCTTTAAATATCATCTTCTGATATTGCAAAAAAGTATCAAATCTCATCCTGGTTTGTGCTTGTTCCATAGTAATAACATTAACAGATTATTCTCCAGGACAATTAGTTTCTCTGCTCTTGCCACTCCTTTCATGCTGCTCCTTCCCTGCTCCAAGACTGAATCACCAGGAGAGATTTTATTCCTAAATCAGAAACCTCTCTACTTGTCTTCGTAGAGATCTCCCTTGAAGTCGAAGCAGAATTCAAAGAAAGTACTCTTTCATGTTAATGTGGTAAAGAAAAAAACTGTGTTTTCCTGTTAGACAATCATTTCTAAGCCATAAATTTTTTCTAGGGCAACTTTTGCTGGCAAAATTATAGTGGCAGCAGAGCTAGCATGGCATTTCTGATGCTCTACATTGCAGGCACTACCAGTTTGACATATGCCTGAGTGTGGAACAGAGGGACTAAGCTTTTAAATAGCTTAATTCATTGGTGCAATTTCTTTGATATATATCAGCTGAAAGTGTCACCTGGGATCAAAGTCATAATGGAGATGCTACAAGACAACAAAGCGAATGAGAAACAATGCAGGAGCAAATATAAACAAAATAAACATTATAGGACATGGGGAAAATAACAAACAAATCACTTCTCTTTATGTGTATTCATTAGTGTGGCTCGAAACATGTGGAAATTTTACTACAGAACTCACTGCTGCAATGCATAGTTAAGAAAAGCACAGGGACTACTTACTGTTATAGCAAGAAATCTCAGCTGAATCTAACCACCCTTGCTATCATTTTCTTCACACATTCTCTGTTGAGGTGTAATGAGAATCACCATATTATAGGTGAGCTTTCATGTGCTGCTTTAGAAAAGAAATTCACTTCCATGCAAAAAAAAAAAACAACAAATAAATCACTATGGAGGAACTGGTTGAATTAGACAAAGCAAATGAAATACTTAATAAGCTGTTACTTAAAAATAAATACAAAAGGTAGCAATGTGTGTTCACAGACAGGAAATTTCTTTACATTGTCTTTAAATGTTTCTTCTAAAAGTGAAATAGGAAAAGAAAAGCCCACATGACAAAAATAAGGGGAATTAGGTCAGCTTCTGGACTCATCCATCAGTGTAAATGCAGCACATCTCCAGCTCATACAATTCCAAAATCATTTAAAGTGATTGTTTTCAAGTCAATCTTCCATCGTCCACCTTTTTTTTTTAGCCAGAGGCCAGAAATAGCACCTCATAATTTATCCCCTATGTCAAGCTTTGCAACAGCTGCCCCCTTCTGAGCCACTGAACTCAGTTTACTGCATCTGCTTTCAATATACACACTGGAACCAGATTTTCTCTATTGCATTCACCTGTCAAATATGGTTTAAGAGAACATGTTTCAGATAATGCTAAGAAATGCAATATCCACCAGAGTGCTTCTGCACTTATAATTCAGTGTGTTCCTGATCCGTCTTCAAAAGCTTACAGAAATTCATCGACCTTCAACACACTGCAATGAACTAATGCTGCTAATTTATGGGTTGAATGCCAGAGACAAATTGGCTGATAATTTTTGTATTTCTAAAATTAGCATTTCCCTTCAACACAAACATTCCAAATTTCTGCCCCATAAAATGGTGAAACCTTCCATGCTCTTTTCCCCATCAGCCTGGTTTGTGACCAGCCTGGGACACTTACTCAAATGAGTTCTCAGAGCCTTTCCTGGCTCATGTGCTGGCTCAGATGAGACTCGGTCACAACAATTTGTCCCTCTCCATCTTGACCCTGATGCTCTGCCTCAGCCAGAAGGAAAAACTGGGTTTATGTATGAGAAGGAGATGCATTTTGGGCAGGTGCCTGTTTGAGGCAATCAGGAGTCGGATTTACCATGGCTTGTGCTTGCTGTTGAGCACAGATGTAGCATCCTTTCTTTCATAGACACTCATCACAAGAATCCCATGGTACCCAGGTTGCTGTGCATGAGTTCTTCCTTCTCTGCAACTTGCCAGAACATCTCTCTGCCTTTTCACGCTGCCCAAATGAAATTTAGCCTTGTCCAGTCAGAACAACGCTGGTGGAAGGGACCACAACACTCTTGCCATGTATTATCCATTGTAGGAGTCTACCTGGAAAAACACCAGGCTACCTGATGTACCCAAGAGAGTAATCTAGCAACAAAGCTCTGCTCTGCACTATTTACTGAGCAGACGTTGGACAGGATAAAAAGAACAATCCAGACGATGGGAGAAGTCTCCTAAAGTTGAAGCCCACTATACCATGTTATGTATCTGTTTCCACACTCTCACTGCTCTGAAGACGCAGATTCACAATTCCTGAATGAACGTGCACAGTGAGATTCAAGTAAATGGCAATTGGCACGCAGCAGCATGAATCCCTTTATGTCGATATCTGCTTCTTCATCTTTCAAAAAGTAGATGCAGCAGCCGGTCTGAATTGGAATGCAACCAGCTTCATGTTGAAAAGGGAAGAATTCCCTTTAAAAGGTTAGTATCCAGCCTCAGCTTTTCTCAGCACCACCTCCTGAATAGCAAGAATTAGGTTTGAAAGGTATGTTCTTTTGAGAAGCTCCTGAATAGGAAAAACTATAGGAGACTGCACATTTTTACAAAGAAAGGATGTGCTCTTCTCCATTTACTGATCCAATGCTCAAAGAGCACAGAAATCACCTCCTGCGGCTGCCAGGCTCTGAGAACAAAACAAAACAAAAAAAGAAAAATGGATACTCTGGTAACTATGGAGAGGCTAAAAAAACGTTTTTCTAGGTCAGTGAAAGCAGGCAAAACACATGAAATGTTTTCTATTGCCACTCCACTCTCCTCGCTGCTCCCCCCAAAACGCAAATACTCCTGTGATTCATTGGAAAGCTGCTCTTTCCTTGTTGAATCTTGAAAGAGAATGTAATTGCCTTTTCCATATAGCAGTAATGATGAGAGAGATCACGATGCATTTTTAACACAAAGCAATGTGTCATTCATTAAAATCACTACTGCCTGACTTGGGGAGTTTCTAGCAGAAGTGCCATCTTCTCAGAACATGCATTGAAGGGAAGTCAGATAGATAGAAGTTGTCTCCTCTTACTTCTACACAACACATCAAACTCTAGTTTGCAGCTTAACAAAACCTGTCTTCTGTGTTCTCACAGGAGTTGTGGGTTTGTTAAAACACCAGCCCAAAGCTGGTATGTACATATATCTATGTGTATATAATGTTAAAAAAATAATTCTCCATTATTCCAAGTGTGACCAAATCAGTTCCTAGTGAAACATTTCACCTTTTATAATTACATGCATTCTAAGTGTATAGATTTAAATAATACTGGACTAAATATATACTATTTGGTACACTACTGCAATTAACTAATTGAAAGATATATTAGGGGTATGTTCTCAATAGCGAAGGTAAGTGATTAGGAGAGGAGGCCAGTGAAGAAAGCAGCAGACTCTTTGGGACAAGCATCATCACCCAGTAAATCTGTGATGCATTCTGGCTTATGATGCAGTGGTACTTTCTAGCTTTAAAAGCTTCCAGAAGTTCTCTCTACTAATCATGTCCTCTCCCCACCACTACCTGGTGTACAGTATCAGCAACAGACCTGCTAGACCTCGATGGCATTTATTCCAAGAGACTTTGTTATCACATGAAATCCCAGAGCTCTCAGGCAACAAAAATGATGGTGTATGTCCTTGGTCAACAGCAATTTGTTCACTGGCTGTCAGTTCATTCCCTGAGAGGGCAGCATCGGCAGCAGCAGGACCCAGTGCCTATCATACAGGGGTGCAGAGCTGGGAGATAAGAGTGAACTTGCATTTATTATTTTTTTTTTAAAGCAGAGTTACAGAGTCAGAGTGACATCCCTTTGCCCAGGATGCACCTAGCTGTACAGCAAACGCAACACATCAATTGCTGATGTTATCAAAGGAAATAGCTTTTCCAGCCACATGGGAAATATGTCAGCAAAACAAATGGATTCAAATAAACAGCAGCAGAAGGCACATAGAAATATTGATTCATGGCTTTTTATCCTCTGTCCTTTTCGAATGGTCTCTTTCCAGCACTCGAGCTGCAGTGGTAAACACCTCCTCCCCTTCCTCAAGTCTTGACTATTGAGAATACATTTTCAATAATTTTCTGAGGAGGGAGGAAAAAAAATAAAAGAAGAGACACCTACGCTCTTTAGTGATCCAAGTTTCAAGCCATTAGCTTGCCCTGCGGTATCAGGCATCGCTTTGAACATCTCCCCAATACAATGGCTGATTTGTATCAAGGTGCTTCTCAGTAAAGGCAAGGTATTTGAGAAAAACACTGAATTAAGTGTCATTAACAAAAGATTAGTGGTAGAAATGCATCAAAAGAAGCAAGATCAAAATCACTATAAAGTGAGTAACTGAAGAGACTGTAAAAGTCCTTCCCATTCAGACAGGTCATCTATTCATGTCCAACCCAAATCAAAAGGGAAAATGGGTCTTCTGTAGCTTTGGAGAAAGGAGATGAGAAGTCTTGCTACTGGGTTTACATTTGATAGACAGCCTCATCACAAAAGAAGTTGCTGTCAGTTTTAGCAAAGGGCAATCCAGGATTGTAGGTTTAGCTAATTCAATCAAAATATTTGTAAAAAAAATTTTATGCTCGATTTTTGAATAAACGCTGCTACCAGAAGAACATTTTTGCCACCTAATCATAAAAGCACAGAAAAGATGTGCGGATGGTTTTTGTTAGCTGCTGTTTAGTGAATGGGTGAGAGGGAGGCAACAAAGCCCAGGCAGCACCTGAGGGCTGTGTCCTTCGAAACCTTGTGGTGAGCGGCTCAACTGCAAAGGATTATCAGCTCCCAGCAGAAGTGCCATCTCCTGTTTCCCATCCCAGCAACCTCCAGGGAAGTACAACCTTCTTTGGTGCTTGAAGACAAACAGGAGTGGATCAGAGTCATCAATGTCACCTCCTCACAGCCTATCTAATGCCAGAATTAGATTAAGCATTTGAGGAATACCTTCAGCATACCTAATACCCTGGCTTCTTGAAGCAGAGCAGTGCTGCCAGTTCAAGCCCAGTCCCCCAGACAAGACAATTCATCTTCAAAGTGGAGGCAGCAAAGAGGCATTGCTGATCCAGTCCCTGTAGCCTGAGGGCACTTCATAGGTACAGGAAGGGGAAAAAAGTATTATAAATGTAAGGAATTTCTTGTGCTGATCTCCAGACATTGGTCTGGTTACCCTAGTGGACACCGATGCTGTGAGAAGCCTTCCTGCTCCAGGTGAAGGCACAGGCTAAAACCCCTTCTGAAGCTCACAGCCCACAGCATGGTTCTTGGGGAGGAAGGTGGGTCTTTTAGAGAATTGATGCTTTGCTGCTGAATGATCTGTAAGTGCTTATTCCTCCCCTCCCACCACCTTTGTTGTCCTTTTTCACTGCTATAACAATATCACCATGACTGCATGAATAACTGCCCCCGACAAATTCCAGGAGTTTCACCACATACTTCAAAAGCAGAAGTCATTAGCAGTATCTATTTGACCACTGACAGCTGAAACAGTGAGAAGAGCAATCATTTAATAACAGTTAAGGTTAAATCTATTCCTGTAGTTTATCATCATCCACTTTCCCTAAATGCATGACACCAAGTAGGAAATGCTGTGGAGAAGGACAGTGTGGCAGATATAACCACCAGCAGCAAGCTTTAACATCAAACCAAGTCAAATCAGGACTCTGACAAACAATGCCAGGGGATCATCATATGACATTAAAGTCCTCATAATATCACCCTCTCCTGGATGTGATATATTGGAGGCAGCTCTCAGGTAGTCTGTGATGGCCCACTGCCACCGCAGTGATCTATGCACTGTGTATTCAGGAAATGAAGCAGGAATTATGCACGACACAGCATTTCTCTTGCTGGCACCGTTGGGCAGAAAAGATTGCAGCACGCTGTTCCTTCAGGATCCTTAGTTCTTTATTGATATGAGTAGGGGTGTGTACTACCTGAAGGCTAACCTTACCAAAGTCACCCACCAAAACATGCACTTTTCCTCCCTGCTCCAAGATCTGCTCCGTTCCCTATTCCAAGGATGAAGCTGGAAGTGTAAAGAGGTTAGGATCCAGAGCTTTCCATACCCTTTGCTGGTTGGAACAGCTTGTGGGTGCCCTAGCTCACTCCCTTGCAGTAAGATAACTGAAGTACCTCATACCAGTAGAGGAGGAGGAGAATTCAATACCGATCTACAACTCCACACAGCTTTTGCACTAGAGTGCCAGCGCACAATAACAAAGCAAAAATAACAGCTATGTCTGTCACCTCTGCAACAGCAGGCAGCTTTTCAGTCCAAGTTTCCTGTGCAGTCGTTTATAGCAGCACGGAGCAGGTGGAAATCATCGCTGCTCTGATCTGGTGGCATTTTACACCCACTCTGCATCAGAGAAAATCACGATGAAGAGGTACAGCTTAAGAGAGGCAAATCTACAGCACAGCCTCCTCAAGACAAACATTTGGCAGCAGTTGGTTTCCCTGCTCGCCATCGCATACCTGCAAACAAAATTAGTCTGCCCAGGCAAATGTAATTGTGAGATGCTCTGGTGTGCTGACAGAAGAGAGGAGTCGGTTTAGATACTAACAAGTGCCCATCTGCAGCACGGAGCAGGTGACACTCCCAGCTCCAGCCTGCACATCCTTCCCCATGTCTGCTCACCTTTTGCAGGTTATCTCCCTCCCTGGGAAGCAGGGCAGGCAAACCTGCTCTCCTCACTCCCAACAAATTTGCATCTGTCATTCAGAATCTATGTTTTCTTATTACAGAGCTGACAAAGTGACAGCAATAATTAATCTTACTGTGTACAGAGCTGATTGATATCAAGCAGAATTAAACTATTGTAATCAAGTTAGTCTGTTGCAGATGTGTGAAGTGCTACAGTTTATCAAATTCTGCAGGCACACAATTTGATTCTGCATAACAAGGGAGAACAATACTGACAAGATAGCAGAGAACCAATAATATGTTGCAGGATTTCATAAATGCTTTTTTTTAGCCCTTAAAAAATGCCACACTTGTCAGCTGTACAAAAGGTACCATGACATGTTAATACATGTCATATCAAAATTGTCAAAGGAGGCTGCATGCTGGCTCCTTGGGGATGTGCTCGGCGTTCAAATCAACGTGTGCATGCACAGACTTCTTGTGAGACACCAGAAGTTCAGAGGCTGAAGGCTCCTGAAATCAAGTAATGGGAGTAAATGTGCAGATCTATAAAGGTGTGAAGAGATGCTGCTAAAGGGCATGCTGAAATAGAAGCAAGACTCAACAAGGACAATTATCTCTGTCAAAGCTTTTGGTGATCGATGTCAGCTGCCATCACAGGAGGATGAGGGAAAACCACAACATGAATATTTGATTAAATTAGGCCAACCTGAAGTCTGTACCAGAGCATGTGATGCAACGTGTTTTCTATGGGATGACAGGGTTTTTCTTTCACAACGGATTATATCTTTGTCTTGCTTCACCAGTTTCTTTTTCTCCTTCAGCTGGAGTGCTTTTAGCACTCGTAACAAAAGGTACAGCTCATCTGTGCTGGGAACAGCTGGCATCCCATGCCAGCCCGGCAGCAGACCTGCTCCCTCTCTAGCACAACCCCCGCTAATCTGAGCTGCAATTAGCACAGGGCACTGTCAGAGCAACGTGACAGGCTGAGCTGATCTAGCTGCTCTTCCATCCCACCTCTCCCATCAGTTTACACCCGTGCATACCCACCCCCTTTGTTGGTGCTGGCTCTCATATCGACCCCCACATCCCCATCAAGCTGATTCAATGCACTAAGCAGGCAGATATCAAATCTGGGGCACAAAACCAAGTAAAAAATTTCCCATGCTGCAGCCAGTACAAGGCCAGGGGATGAGAACATGAGCAAGGATGCCAGAAGGGAGGAAGAGGCATTACCCTTGTGGTAACAGAAAGGAATTGGCTCAGCTCTCCCAACAGCCAGGGGACCTGTTGTATTTAGAAGGAGCAAGAGCTATCAAGCCTTTATTTGATGTACCCCAGGCAGCTCAGACAGCCTGAAGACCATCCACACTGAATTCACTAACCCCTTGGCATTTATTCCCTTTTCACTCATGATGCTTTATCCAACCTAGGTGCTAAATCTCCTGTACTCAATCCTGTTCTTCTTTCCCTTTAGAGAACTAAGCTGCTCTGCACTCTTGGGCACTATGTGTTGTTATCAAACCACTGGCAGCCTGGACGTTTGCTTACAAACACTTGGCTTGTTTTCATTAGCAGCTTTGTCCATTGTTCAACACAGATCCTAAATCTGTCAGATGTACACTGACCTGTCTACTCAGTCTCCTGTTTCAAAGACTTTTTTTTTCCAAACTAGCCAGTCTTTTCTTGCAGATGCCACCAGAATAGGAGCCCCGTGGTACCCCAAGCAACTCCACAAACCGTGTGGCCAAGCAGCCACCTCTCCCTGAAACCACAAGGAGGGACACCTCCACCTGTCCTGCTGACCTCCTTCTCACACAGCATGGAAGGAGATGTTTCTAGTCCATTGAGGCAATGAAAAATTAGTAAGCAGGAGTGGGTCAGATGGGAAACTGGAGAAAAACTGTACGTGGCAGCATTTGCTACCTGTGTCTCTGACTGTAACACCAACACACTAATGCTGAAAGAGACCTAGGCTGATAAGACTCACTCCTGCTATCACAAGTAGCTCTTCCATGTAAAATTGCACGTAAATTGATAAAACCCTCTCCTTAAACTAATTAAGTTGGTGGTATCTGCTGCAAAGCCATACTCCTCGAATGCCTAAAAGCTCTCTGCCAATTTCCAGCCTCTGTTCATTTTGCAGCTGGTTTATACTAATTTTCTTTGTTTACCTCCTATCAATTCCATTGACTGACTCCTTGACCTCATATTATTTAGTGTTTCATTGTGTTCCTTCATGCTCCAATACTAACAAAAGGGACAGCAAACACAGTAGAACACATTCAGAGCAGCAGGAAGAATCATACAGCTTTAAACAATTCATAAGGGATGGGGCAAAAGGTAGGGAATAGCCCACAGCTGAGTGTTGCAGTTTTCTGCATAATAAATGAACAAAGAGGGACCAGAAAACTGGAGCTATCAGTTTGAAATGAAACAAGATTGTCCATGCAAATGGAACAGCATTAATAATCTCATACAATGGCCACTTCTGTGTTAGATCTGTATTAAAGCGGCTAAGCAAACACAGCTGGGTAACTGGCTTTGGGGGAGAAGGAAGACCTGAGAAAAAGAAACACAATTGTTGGAAAGAGCCAAGAAAGCAAAATTACTGTTAGTAGAGTAACATGGTGGTAGAACTCACCAGACAGTTCTTGTAAATAGATGTGGGAAGACGTGCTTCCTCTGCTCTTCTCATGGAAGATGAACATGAAGAGTTTGTGCCTTGCCACTATGCAAGCAAGTGCTACTATCAGTGTCATTTGATTCCATGTAAGAAGGATCAAGGCTCAAGAGCTGGGTGGTGCATGGATTGGAGCCAGCCAGAAACATGCTTGGGTATGTAAGAGGGCACAGCCCTGCAACAAACAAGGCTTCCTCTATTCAGGGATTTGCTCTTGCCTGATAGAAAGTCATTCTTCATTCATGGTTCTCCCTTCTCCCCAGTTAATAGCTCCCCTCTCCCCAAGATTACCAGACTGGACAGTACACAAGAGTGGTTAAAAGACAGAGGCAGCTCTTAAAATAGAGCAGTTCCATTTCTGTGAAGCTCTCAAGATTATCTCTCTTGGCTTTCAAGACACTTGCAACACCTCCTTTGTCAATAACCAACATGCAAAGTTTCCAAAGTCTTTTATGGAAAAATCTCCTCAAATGTATCACATAATGGCCTTTCAGAGAGAACATCTTGAACTCAGGCAATGGAAAACATTTTCACAGGCACCAAGAGAAGAGGTAACTTAACAAAGAATCATTATAGGAAAGATTAGGCTTTCTGCTGGCAACATCAAAGAGTTTATTTACTTGATGCAGGACTGGAAAATAGACCAGAAAATGTTATAAAATGTCCCAGCTCATCTGAGAGCAAGCACAAAAGCTTCATGTACTGTTGTATCACCCTTTCTAAGCTAAAAGCAAATAAAAGCCCAGTGATGAATTCCATGAACACAAAACCATGAGAAGCTGGGGGCTCTGACCACAGTGCATTCAAGTATCTATAGAGACGTAACTTGGTTTCAGAGAAATTCTTGTGAATAACTCACAACATTTTCTTTTTTATTTTTTAAAAAAATCTGAGAATTTTTCAAGTTGCACCGAAAAACTCAAAAAAATGATTATTTTTTTAATTTAAAATTGCTAAACCTTAGCTTTTAGTTGCTGGGAAACATTCTTTTCCACATCTTTTGTGAAATAAAAACTTAGGAACAGTCTGCAAAACTGGCATTTTGGGTGCAATTTCCATTTCTGTCAAAGCTTTTGCCACTGAAAATTTTGGCAAAGCTGCTTTGTTATTGCTGGCACTACTGCTGACTCTTAAAATCAGGTAAATCTTTAGAGACAAGCACAAGCAATTAATGGTCTCTTTATTGCACTATACATTAGTTGCTTGTTTTATTTGAAGATAGTGTGGGTTTGCACCAACACAAGAGGTTCAGGAGTGAAGTGAGCAGGGACAAAGCAGCAGGGCCAGCTTTCTTCCTGACTGAGGACATGAGGTCCACGTTCTGTAAGCCCAGCAGAACCAGGCACTGCTTCTGCACAGGTTGTCCCTGTTTGATGACAAGCTGGCTCTGCTGATGACCCACCAGAGTGGGGGATCAGACCTTACTCATTCCCAGAAACAGGAGCTGAGATGCTTTGTGGAGGAGTCTTTGCTGCTTTGGAATGACAAAGCAAGCAGGGTCAGATGGAGCTGCAGGTGTTCATATCCTAATAATGAAATAACATGAAGAATACCAGAACTTAGCAGGGTGGTGGTGATGTAGCACCTAGCATGATCAAAACCAACTGCTGCTCAGACTTCAGAAGGTACAACAGGTACAGTCATTCATGCTTGGCCTACCAGGGCAGCCAGCAGAATTGTCTACATTTGTTGGGGGTGAGCACGAGAGAGAGAGTATTTATACCAAAACACAGTGCACACTTGATGAACTGAAATAGTTCACAAATTCCAATGTTTTCCCTGGAAAACATTTTCTGGTAAAAGCATGCTAGGCCACTCCTTTTCACTGTTTCAGAACAACATGTTCTGTTCTATGTCGAATAAATATTTGGGCAAACCCAATGCTTTATAGCTTTTTTATTTTATATTTCTGTAGGAAGATGAAAAAAGTTGGGGGGGGAATCAACCCACAAGCATTTTACTCACACATTCCTAGCTCAATCAGCAAACCAAAAAATCAATTTTTCACCCATTTCTAATGCTCAGGGTCACTAAATGTGAAACACATTATTTTCCTGGAAGTCATTGCTAATAAAAGGCACAAAACTCAGTGGACAAATGGCTTTCATGTATATCTGGAGACACAGAAACTGAAATCAAAGCAGTGTCCAGCATCCCCTTTTCTCCACAAAGGATGGGTATTGAGAACAAATGGTTTTCTAGAAGCAAGTGGATGTGTGGGTTAAATTGTTCGATAGGTTTTATGATGATTTTGCTATCTGTTCAGCATAAGTAGCATTTTACTATAGTAGTTTCTGTTCCAGGGAAGGTATTGAATGTATTTCAGTGAAACATGTTGCTAATCATCACTATTATGAGGTCTTTTTTAATAAATAGATGATAGAGATACTTTTAATAAATAGATGATAATTTTAATAAATAGATAATAAATAGATATCTATTTAATAAATAGATAGCAGATGAATGGTCTTGCTCTCAGTGTCCTATTTTGTTTCATCCCTCTCTTCACAGGAGGGGCATTTACATTCCTGTAGAGAGAGGAGAAGGCAGCAGTGTGAGCAGGTCCCTTGCTGATATAACATTTTCTTCTCTGTAGCTGCTCAGTTCCCAGTATGTCTCTGCAATAAAAAATTCTAGGTCTTTACCCAGCACCTATCAGCATGTAGGTGGGGGGACAGCTTGATTTTCACCACAGGGGACCCTCTTGCATCCATCACAGCACAATGTAATTGTGATACTAAAAATAAAGTAAAGCCCTGTAGGAAAAGAGAGAAGTCATTCCCCTCCTGCTTCAGCCTGCACTCTGTGTTTGACCAAATAAGGTGACCAGGTCCCTCTCATCTCTTCAAAACCCAGGGCTCGCTTCACTTGCAGGGATTTGGAAACTATTTCCAATGTTTCCTCACAGTTGGTCACTGGCAGTGGAAGATCTCCAGCACAGCTAACCCAGAATCCTAAGCACCTCCTGCCCCCATCATGCCATCTCCCTCCTGGCCGCACAGCTCCCAGCCTAAGCAATGCAGCCACCATTTGTATATTTTTCTACTCACACAAACCAGACACCTCACGATTTCAGGAGACAGCACACCCCCACAACAACAAGTGTTTGCAGAGCTGCAGTGGTCCCATGTCCTGTGCCAAACTCCTGAAGGCAGCGTGCCTGCTGCTGCGGGGGGGGACAGAGATGGTAACGGTTGGATTTGATGATCTTAAAGGTCTTTTCCAACCAAAACAATTCTATGTAGCAACAACAGACAGCCCCTGTGCCTCCAAGCCCCAGGTCTCGAGTCCAGCTTTGCCCTCTTTTGCCTGTCTCTCCCTTTGCCCTGGCAGAAGCTTCTAGTCAGGGAGCAGCCCAGCTCTTATCTTCGGATTTGGGAAGTTCAATATTGTCAGCATGGGTAGGTAGCTAGGTCTTGGAGCCACACGTAGAGCTTAACAAGTGATGATGATCCTGAGGCTACAACACATGTTGTCCATAGCAGGTCTACAGACCTCTGCCTCCGCAAAGGCTCAGGGACAGCATCCAAACACACTCTTTCCATTTGAGGGTTTCATACAAATGACTCCTAGAAGTAGTCATTTTCTCTTGCCTCCTAATATTTGGAGGTTCAGAGCTGGCATGAGAAAATGACCCCTGCAGGTTTGAGCAGTGATTTCCAGGGCGGGGGGAAACTGGCTGTATTTCTTGCTTAGTACAGCCCACGGTGCGTTCACTCTGTAGCTCACTTGCTCCAGGACATCACAGCAGCTGTACAAAGACACAACTTTTCCTTACCCACAGGCACACACACTCTCAGGATGAATCTGGAGTTGTAACTCCACCATATAGCTTTGTCACAGCTGTCACTAGTTCAGGAAAAAGAGTGGTGAAACTCCTCTTCCATTCTGAGCTAACCACTGAGCAGTGTGTTAATTTTCTGGGTCAGCATTCCAGGATTTTCCTTTTCCTCGCACGCTGTTCAGTACTCGCCACTCTTTGACATCATGTACAGCTTCTATAGCAAGAGAGTGCTTCATCCTCTCTGAAGTAATTTCTTTCTTCTTTTACGACTGGGGCCCTGGACAACCCCAGTGCTATATTTAACTCAGCCATCTTGTTCTCTCTTCCTCTCGTCTACAGCTTGGCTAAAAGGAAGAAATTGCAGTCATGAATAAAATGCCAGGAAGAAAGTCAAATTGTTCTACACACTTTTAGGCAAATTGCAGCGTGTGGAAAAGGGCTGGATTTCTACAATGTGCTTCATTCTGCTTAGGGGGGATTTCCATCCAGCTTATTGCTCGGAGCTGAAGTGTGAGAGTTAAAAAGATGCAGCCTTAGGAACATAACAAATGGGACAGAATTTGAAACAATGGTCAGATAGCAATAAAATTACTCTGGTCACAGGGAGTTGCCTCTGACCTAAGTTGAGGCCTTGCTTCTGCAAATCAGGTGACAGCACATGCAATGGCAGATGTAGCTCCCAGGGTATAGATTTTACAGAAAATATTCTGTATTTTACAGAAAATATTCCAGCGAACTTTGGCCATCACTGTACAGTCTTGCTCAACCAAAGTCTGTTCAACGTGGCATTTGTCATCACTTCCAAAATCAGAAAACTCAACATTTAGATGCCATCACACTGTACATAACTCATTACTCTCCGTGTTTGTTCTGACCCCCTTTTCAAGACAAGCGCCGCCTCATCTTGTTGTATCCACAGGATGCAGCCACAGTACAATGAAGAGGAAGAACGTGAATTAGGGCTGCCTGATTCTGACATTGCTCATATGGTTGTCCTGCCTCAGCTGTATATTGTGGATACAGCCTTCACCATCTCATCCAAACAGCAAGGAATGACCACAGCTCACAGTATTGAGAACCTTGAGATGTCTTACGTGCAAGAACTAGGTATGTCTGGGTTTTGTCAACACCACTCTTCAACACCTCAGAGCAGTTTAATGCTGCTTTGTTCAGCTTCAGCAGAGGTGTATTTTCCTGAGGCGTATGCGAGTGACGGAGCACTGGACCAGGCTGCCCAGAGAGGTTGTGGAGTCTCCTTCACTGGAGACATTCAAAACCCGCCTGGATGCGTTCCTGTGTGATGGACTCTAGGTGACCCTGCTCTGGCAGGGGGGTTGGACTAGATGATCCTTCGAGGTCCCTTCCAACCCTAGAATTCTGTGATTCTGTGATTCTGTGATATACAGCATGCTCTGGGGGAAGGGAGGACGGCTGTTTCAGATATCTCTGCCTAAAATGAGGCTTCTACCTACATGTAAAGGCACATGAATACAAATAGTCTGATCTTCACAAGGATGGTAGAGCCAGATAATCTCTAATGACCTGGGGACAAACGTTGCCAATTCGGCCTCTATTCAGTTGCTTTTCTATATATGACAATTTTACTTTCTATTTCACCTGAAGTTCCAGGTTTCAGCCTTTGAAACGTTAGTACAACAGTGCAGGTGACAGCCCACAAAGCAGACACCAGCACACACACATGCTTACAACACAAATGTTCTGCTAAGTCTAAATTCGCAGAAGTGTAATGTGCTGAAAAAGTTCATCAGCAATCACATTTTTAAACAATTTCAATCTGCTGTATTTCATACATTTCTCCTAGCGACAGCAAAACCTCCTGCAGATCTGCTGCATGTTCCCTGCAATAGAAGGGGCTTGCATACACATCTGCAGCAAACGTTGAATTTCACATTCAGCTTTGAGACCTAGAACCAACTGAACTTAAATCCCACCTACAAAGGCATGGCACACATGTTAACAAAGTTTCCACTCCCAATGTACCAAGCAAGAACTGCTTATCTAGGCCCTTTTTGACTGTTCACCAAATCTGGAACTGATGCAGAAACCACAGATGAGATAAAAGCACCAATATGTGTTTAGTAGTCAGTTAGAGGAAGAACAAATTCCTTTTACATTTTAAAATTTAGATTGGCCTGACAAATGAACCAGGAAAAAGATGAGCCAAGAGAAACTGAAGCCCTTAGCCTGTGACATCCTGCTCTCAGCAGGGATTTCTGTCATGGACAGATGCTCCATATCCCCAAGCCTTCTTAATGGCACTGCTTCCAATCACAGCAAAAACGCTGTTCTCCTCTGCACCCTCGGCCGCAGACAGGGCTGGGGGGAGATGATGCCTCCAGCCACCACGCAGTGCGCAGGGAAGTCTTCCCTCTTCTCACTGCCCCTGTGATAAATAGGGGAGGTGTGGAAAGACCAGTTGCTTTGCACCAGCCGGCTGGGAGGTTGGAGGAAGGCCAACCTCCTCATTGTTCTGCGGGGCTGCTCACAAAGACTCCTTTTTTTTTATTGTTTTGTGTTCTTTTTGTTCCACCAGACTCACTCTAAATAGGCATTTCCTTTGCTATTAATGAAATCTGCTTCAGTTTCAAAAGTTCTGTTTGCAGCCTGTAATCTCAGTCCCAGTCCAATTTAAATATCTGTTGTTTCCGTGGTGGACTTCTGGACCACGTCCCTGTAGCTCAACGCCAAAAACATAACGGAGAAAATTTCACCCACCGTTAGGAGCCATCTGGTTCTGCTGCTCTGAAAAGTGAGGCAGATGAGGAGCTGTGTGACACCCATGTAAGGCAATTTGCTGGCCTGTTTATCATACCTGACTCTGGGGTGCACAGCTTTATTTTGATTTGATAAAAAGGAAAGGAGTACAGCTGCAGCACACTGCTGCTTCACTAAGCCGACAGATGGGCATCACTGTAAGGAAGCCACATGGCATTTTTTTGTTAAATTCAGCTCATTAGGTTTTATCTGCAGTATGTTGCTGTATTGGCAGAAAACCTTTCAGTGAGCAGAAACATTAGCCAAAGTTTGTCAACAGATATGAGGAAGATCCTATTGTGGAAGGATATGTGCCGGGGCAGGGGTGGAGTTGGATTGCTTCTCAATGCTCAGAAGTCAGCTCTTCAAACTGCTCTCAGCTTGCTCTGTAATTTGTACCGTAATGGGTGTCCTGACTAGCATATTAATAGAGCTGCTATTCACAGTTTGGGATTCTTGGTGCATTTAAAGGCAGTTCACAAATCACTTTATCTGAATAGGTGCGGAAAGTTTGTCAGCAAAACCGGGAAAGTGGGAATTTTTCCTTGCCTCTAACAGATAACAAAACCCTGGGTGCCCACATTTCTGTAAGACTGAAAAGCACATTTCACAGTTGAGAACCACCTCTGCTTTTACAGGCTGTATTATTTTGAGACTTTGTGAGCTGTAAGCAGCCCTTTCCTATCTTGGGTCACTGCTTTAATTCGAACGGACCAGTTTAACTTTATTCAAGAGGAAAATGAAGCTCATTTCCATGCATTAATAGCAGCTTTGGCTACAGATTGGTAAATTTAATATTTGGAAAGCAAGTCAAAGTATTTTCATCCCACAGAAAAAATATCAGAAACTTTGGAAAGGTTCTCCTCAGGCAAAGGAATTGAATGGGCTGCTCTGGGAGCTGCCAGGCATTTCAGTGCCTGCTCACCTGGCAGCTCAACACCAGCCGCTTCAAGGAGCTGGATCTAAATGAGGACTCTGGCCAGCAGGACAGTGATCATCCCTCTGTACTCAGCACTGGTGTGGCTGCACCTTGAGTACTGTGTTCCATTTTGGGCCCCTCGCTACAAGAAGGACATTGAGGGGCTGGAGCGTGACCAGAGAAGGGCAATGGAGCTGGGGAAGGGTCTGGAGCACAGGTCTTATGAGGAGTGTCTGAGAGAACTGGGGGTGTTCAGTCTGGGGAAAAGGAGGCTCAGGGGAGACCTTCTCACTCTCTACAACTGCCTGAAAGGAGGTTGGAGCAAGCTGGGGGTCAGTCTTTTTTCCCAAGTAACAAGTGATAGGATGAGAGGAAATGGCCTCAAGTTATGCCAGGGGAGGTTTAGATTGGATATCAGGAAAAGATTCTTCATTGAAAAGGTTGTCAAGCATGGGAACAGGCTGCTCAGGGATGTTATTGAGTCACCATCCCTGGAGGTATTTAAAAGCCGTGTGGATGTGGTGCTGAGGGACATGGTTTAGTGGTGGATGTGGCAGTAATGGACTAGCGGTTGGACTTGATAATCTTAAAGGTCTTTTCCAACCTAAATGATTCTATGATTCTATTAGGAGCTCTCACAGGTCCCTCTGACACACAGACATGCCCTAACTTACTAAAGACCATTTAACCAGCCCGGAAGCAACCGCGTCCACATCTTAGTCCAGGTCAGGAGTGTGCTTTTGAAGCAACCACCCTGACCATTCCCACTTTGCTCTGGGTGATGTCCATGAAGCAGTCTGGGAGCACATGTTCTGGATTTCTCTTGAATGTAACTAAACCACCAGATGAGCTTCAATAACGCCCTGGTCCTTAATGGGCACTCAGTCCATGAATTTGTCTGAAGCAACCCTCCCAAAACAGGCAGTGTGGACATCAGGGCCTCAGTACCATTTCATCCTCCACATCTACAGCACTGGATTACTTGCTAAAGTAAAAGCATCAAAGAATGTTTCTTGTTTTAACTTATTTAATTTAGTTTAATGCTGGTGGCTTTCATTTACTTCAAATTTGAACCAAATCAAATCAAACTCAACCAAAATTTAATAACTCCAGCTTAAATCAAACTGGGAATATCCACACAGTTTTCTGGTTACTCTAAATTTACCAGTCTAATATGATAACTTGAATTAAACCATACCAACTCAGCTTCTAAATGTGACCTTAGTATCTGTAAATGAAAACATTTTTCAGTAATGCAGAGAGTTGAGCTACATTTTCCATTAGTGGAAAATGTGATCACATTCTGAGATACTTCGTATTTTTATACTGGCTTTTATTTTTAGCTGTTTCCGTATTACAGCAGTGCCCATTATCTGGCTATAATTAAAGGTCACTGCTCCTGTTTCTATCTATAGCTATAAAGCTTCATGGTAGGCTGCCACATCTTGACCCAAAATTAATAGATGTATCTTAGATCATATATTTCTCCTTTCCTCCGTTGCCTGGCCTGTGTGCATATAACAGACACCCTCCAGCTCTCAGCCATTTTCGGAGTGTGTCTGAAAGATACTCCAAAAGGGTAAGATCACTGTTGCTGGGTGACACAACTGTAATCATTGTTGGTATTGATCAGTTAGGCCAGGTTTCACCAGTAAGGAGCAGGGAACACTTGAGCCCATGGTCTTCTCCCAGGAGACCCAGTGCTGGAGGTAGCAGAGAGAGCTGCTGTCTTTGGTAGTCAGAGTCCTCTCTGAGTCCTCTCCTCAGAGTCCTCCTACAGCAGCAGTACCTGAGCAAACTAGATGTGAGAATCACTGGCTTAAACTGAAATCCCTTTTGGGTGGATTTGCCTTTTTGCTTGATTTCTGCTGAGCCTTCAGCAAAGTGGAATGCTAACCCATAAGTAAAGTTCACTGGCATTTCTGTAATTCAAATAAAGAATACCTTGGACTTATTGCCAGCTCTCTCTGCCCTTAGTTCTGCTGCCATGCAGTCAGAGCTTATTTCACTGTGGGTAAAATGGACTCTGTGAAAGCAAAAGATGGTTTCATGTGTAGAAAAGAATAGATGTAAAGTTTGCTATATGCTTTTGACATTTTTGTTGTTAAGATGATCTGAATCTGCTAACCAACAGTGCAACAGAGCCTACAAAACAAGGTGATTATCTGCTGTACAGCCACTGAGCTGCACCACAGTATGGGAAGAAGACACATTTATTCCCTCAGAAATAGTCCTATTTCCCAATAGTCCATAAACTCAGCTCATGTCAACACCAGACATTTTTCTCCATCTCAAGCACTAGAAATTCTTCTGTCTTTTTAAACTTCAGTTTTGCTGGAGAAAAAAATATACAATATCTAGTCACACATGAAAGAGATAAGCTCCATGGTAATTGAACAGCAGAGATTCTACACTCCAAATTCTGCCCGAGAGCTTATGTGGATATTGCCTTTCAAGGGCAGAAAGGGGAATGGCTCTTCCTGATAACCATTGTATGTATAGGTACTGCAGGAAAAAAGCAAAGGGCTATCAGCATGGTGGGAGGGAGTGGGAAGAAGAGATGGCAGACTTGACTTTGGAGAGACGCCCCCAGGTTTTACCTGAGACAGGGTCTGTATAAAGAATTAGGGCTCAACTCTGCTGAAAGTAAGAAAAATCTTCTGGCATCCAAGTTGTAATTGATATTCATGAAAATGTATGAGATTAATATACTCACTCGGCTCTGCCCTTCAACCTTATAATGAAAGCACTCAGGTCTGAGAGGAGATAGCAAAGAATAAAGAGGAGCAGGAAAGGTAGAAGCAAAACAGGGAAGGGGAATAAGTGAGCAGAGCTGATTGATTGAAGTATTTCCTTTCTATGGGTTTGCTGGCCAAATTCTGGTCTCTTTTACACCACAGCACTGGGGTTACAGAAGATTTATCACGCTGACCTGAGCCACTAACACACCCTAGATCTATGCTTTCTGTGCATCAAAGCCTGCAACAAGCTCCTCCACATGAAGCTTTTCTGATCCTAGAAGGGCAGGGCTAACCCTTTTGTTGTTCGGTTTTAGGGATGGGACAGAGGACAAAAAGGACCCAGCACACTGTCAGGTTGCTTGCAGCTGTGAGCAATGCTGCACTAGAAGCACCAGGCAAGAGGGTCTCCAGAGCTTGGATGTGACATGCCATCAAAAGCTTTCCAATGTCTTGGTACAAATTTAGGACATGATATATTGGGCCACGGAAAGAGAGCAGAGAGATAAAGGGACCCCAGACTGTAGCTTTGGTTAGTTTTGTTATGGTTACTTCCTCCCTCAGCCCTGTAATCCAGCAGGCCAAGGTGCAAACTCCTCACCTTGCAATGCAGCCAAGAAGGTCCCTCAGTCCCTGCCCAGCTGAGCTATGCTGCCTGGCTGTACCCTGAGCACTCTGCCTTCATGGCTGCCTTCCTCCATCCAACCAAAGGCCAAGGCTTTTAGCAAGCAATCCAGATGTTTGGAAACATGCAAAGCTCCCTCATTCTTCATCAGGGTCTCCTTTTTTTCTGACCATCTCATTTTCTGGAATGCTTCATCAGGTCACTATAAAATCCCATCTGTGGCATTTCATTTCAAGGACCAGCAGGTTTTGTGTGCTGGCACTGTCTCTGCTGTGGAAAGCAGGATCAGGAACAAGCATTTTTCAAAAAACTCCCCTGTTTAACCTCAGGAGACTCCCCTGTCACTCCTTATTCACTTCAAGACAGCAGACTCATACACCAGACATATTCTCTTTACAATCTCTTCAAAGCAATCACTGTCCCCTGTAATTAAATTTCTCAGAAGATCAAGTTGTCCAATACCCTGACACTTACTTTTTGTTTGTGCTGTTCCCGTCATCCCATGGAGGAATCAGTGTTGCCTTGTCCTTCATCCTGCAGAAAACACAGATGCGTGTCCTAAAATCATTCAGCCACCCTTTGGAGGACCTGGCCCTATCCCTGAACACTGTTACTCTCCAGCAGAACGTTTTCAGCTCTTTACATTTTAATGATTATCTTGACAAGATTTTCAGCTCCCTGTTGAAGGTAGAGCAGGAGAAAGGTATGGAGAGATAGCAGGTCATTCTGTCCTCTGCCAGTCATCGTGGTAAGAGACGTTTAGTCTGGTGTTGGCCATGGCTCAGTCCTGCTTTCTCATTAGCATCTTTGCAGAAGGACCATCATATGGTGCCAAGTGAAATGTAATTGTGGACCTGAAGAAAACCTTCCTCTTGACCTCTGTCTATGATTGGTCTCAGCAACCATGTTTGTAGTATAACCCACAGATCCTTGCAGAAACGATGTTGTTCCTCAGGTGCACCAAAAAAATGAAAAAATGCATCTAAAAGAACTGTACAAAGGACCTTGTTCAGAGGCAAAGGTCTCGGTGAAACCAACCTATGGAACAAAATCGGGGTGATGCACACCTCCCTTGCATATAATCTGCTCCACCTACACCACAGAGTGTCTTCTCCCCATTCTGTGGTGTAGCTCAGTGGCTCAGATAATCACCCTCTCTGCTCAGGTTTGCTGCCTTGCCATAGCAAATATGTGTACAGCACATTTGACATAAGACTGGACTGCTTTACAATGAAAAAAGCCCTTGAAGCTTATTGTGGAAAAGAAAGTGAAAACCTAAATGTGGCTACTGAAGTACTACTGTGGAACCTTGTTGCAGCAATGCTCCTGTACTCCAAGTTTCTCCAGGAGCCACGTACCCTGTCATATTATATCCTCATCACACACTACAGAATATTCTGTGAGTGAGGAGACAGCTGTTGGTCGTGCATGAGGGAACAGGCAGTCCATCTGGGAAATCAAATTCCCATAAGACTGCCTTTCAATATTTCTAAATAAAATGTTATTCTCGGTTATCTGACTTAAAGGAAAGGGGGGAGTAAATGACAAAGTAGGGACTTTTCTCAAACAGTCTAACTTCACTGAAAGTCCAGTTTGTTGTTAAAAACATCATCAGAGGAGGCTTTCAGCCAATCTTAAGGCTCATGGCTGCATGGGCAGGATGGGCCTTTGGTCCCCTCCCAGGTAGGGGCAGCATTTAGAGAGTGTCTGCTGCCCAGAAAGTGGAGCAGCTCTGCAAACTGTGGTGTCTACTCAAAGAAGCTGAATGGGAATTTGTCTTTTTCTTGCTGAGGAAGTCTCACTGTAAAACCTAAATCCCACTTCCTCTTAAGGATCATAAAAGAATACACCAAACCAAACCTGCCTGTGCTTGGGCATGGTGCACATTTGATTAAAATCAAAGAGAATCTTGTTTAGGGCCCCGCACACACACACTGTGTAGGAACCTCATCACTGCACATGCATGCTGCAGTCCTTTGTCCTCCAATGCAAGGAACACACGGGTGGATTGAACATGCTGCCTCCACAAATGTTGCAGTGATAGCTGGCAAGGTGCTGAAGACTTTCAGATCCTATTGATCCTGGTGGGGTGGGAGGGGATTCCAAATCTCTTCTAGTCCTCACTTTGCTATTGTATCTTGTTTAAAAGTGGTGTTTTTACCATTATGAGAGAAGTAGGTCACAGATAACTCTTACCAGTTCCCATCTACCCACTTTGCTACTGATGTCGATTAGCACAAAAAAAAGTAACACTATTCTTTTCTCACATAAGGATGATGCAAATTACCTCCTCATGTTTAATTCCATCACATGAGAAAGAGACAGCTGAGCTGCCCTCATCTCCATTTGATTTTCTTCTGTACATCTTTTGCTGGGTTACTAGGACTTCCCCTCATCCCTTTCATATCAGCACAGAGACAAGACCTTGTTAGGTTGCCTCTTTGTAGTTAAGAAACTGAATCTGCCCCCTTGTTGGTACTGGAAACCCCAGGGGAAAGAGAAACACTTTCTGACCTCCAAAGTATTTTCTGAATTAAGTAGATCCTTTCTTTTTCACCAGAGAGCACAGAACAAAGCTGGTAGTGATGGTTCTTTATGAACTGAAGAGGTACTGGGAACTGATGCAACTCGGCATTCAGTCTGCCATTACCCCAGACACTAATTCCCTCCAATTTACTTTCTTGGGTTTGTTTCTCTCTTCTGTGGCTGCATTGTCCTCCCTCTACACTTATCCCAGGGCTAAGCAGGGAAAACACTGAGGTCCAAGCTGATAAACAGCAGGTGAATTCCACCTTTCGGCTCTTTCTGTATTTTAACTGACTTCTTGGGTCAATCAGGACTTTATAGGCCAGTTTTTCCTTATCTTGAGAGTAACAGTGCACATATGGAATGGAGACATTTATATCCACCTCCAGGAACAGTATGCTAACTATATTTATCTTTCCAGACGATTGTGCCAGACTCATCACCATGGTACCTGCAGTGCATAGACTTTTAGCTACGGCCTTTCCATACAGAAGCCATTTGGTAGCCCTCACCAAGTTGTTGGGAGCCATGAAGTGCAAGGGACCATTGATGCTGGTCTTGTGTTATTTGTGGAAGAGGAGAAATGTTAGTCTTGTTAATCACTTCTTACCGTTTGCATCATAGCACGCTCTGGTATGCTAAGTGCCTTAGCTCTCCTTCCTGGCTGAGGGTTTGTGGATTATTAATCATCCCTACTTTCAAATATATAAATCATGATAACAGTAAAGGCAAAGGAGGAGAAGCAGCGATCTGCTGTTAACCCTTCCAGCTCAGAAGATGTTGTCTTCCTGCCTGATACATTTTCCTGATCTCACCAGGGGTCCCGTGTTGTTCCTGTGCCAGCCAACCCCTCCAAGAGAGAGGCTCCTGTATTTTTAAAGCTGTCCTCAAACCCACTCAACACAGCAATCTCATATCCACCAGTTTTGGGGTTGCAGGCCCAGCCCAGAAGACCAAGAGGTCCCAGGTGTCAGGGTCCTATAATGAGGGAAAGTGGCTGGCTGGATGCCCTTGTATGAGGGCCTGGAACAGAAGCACCCAGCACTGCTGCAGACACAACTATTGTTGGGTGGAGAGAGAAAGGAAGACATGCTGGGCATGGAAAAAACACAGGGAAAACAAGCTTGCTGGGATTCTCAGGTCCACAGAGACTAGGCTAGTTTAACAAAGATTCACAGGTTACTTGATGCTAGTACAATTCTCAAATTGAAAAATAAAATCCCTCCTCCTGAATTATTCTGCCTTTTGCCTAGGCTAAAACAGTATTTTTGAACTGGAGCAGAACTTCCTCAGCTAGCCTAAATATTATATCCAATAAATACTTACTGGAGTAAGGCTGCGTCTAAGCCAAGCCCACAGGCTAGACAGTCTTCTAGTCTACAGGAAATCTTTCAAACTGTACAGCCCTTCACCAGTGCCAGAAATCTACACTGACTTCAGTCCCAGCTAATGAAGTTCTCCAAAGTCAGAGCAAACCACTGCTCAGGCTGGACTCTCTTTCAAAGCTGCAACAAGCTCTGTAAAACAGGAATCTCATCTGCTATTAAGCTCTAGACAATGTATAACCATACCATGTCATGTATTACCCCACTCCTCCAGTTCACCACAGCTAAGAAACAATTTAAAAATAAGTCACTTTATTCTAAGTAAATTTTTAATAAATAAATGGGGTCAAAATAGGGTTATTTTCAAAATTATAATTTTTTAAAATAACGTCTTTACAAAACACTGATATTTCAGGAAAGAAACAAGGATGGTTAGGAAAGGTTTTGGAAAAAAAAACATTTCAAGAAGATTAAGGTTTAGTACTGAAGAAAAAGATATTTTATGATTGGAAAGACAAAATTTGCAAACCAATACCACTTGAACAGATATATCTCGAGACAGCATCACAGCCTGCTCACAGCAAGACTCATCTCAAGTGATTTATCTCAAAACAACAACGCCAGCTCTGATCTGTCCCCACTTCAGTGCTAGGGAATCCCTGCTAGCCAAGAAAGAGGATGACACTCGCTTCAGCTCTGGGACCAGCTTTGGGGTGCAAGAGAGGTGCTGCTGTGTGCCACGCTGCTGCGACCTGCCCAGACCCAGGTCTGCTACCCAGGTCTTCAGAAAGCAAGTCCCTGGGTGAGGTAGGGGCTGGATAGATAATTAGGCTGCATCTACAGTAAAAAATATTCCACCAATACAAGATTTCATTTTAGGGACACCTCTCCTTCCTCAAGTTTGTGCATAGACCTGAGGTTTGTTCATTCCGAGTGTCCAAGACTGGTCTGGGGAGAGAAGGAGGTGCTGCTGCTTAGAGCAGATCTGCGCTATTGTAGCCAAACAGCCACAGTACGTGTGCTGGTAGTATTTAGTCCAACAGTTTGGCCATTTTAAAAAAATAAATATAGCACAGAATGATAAATTATTGCTAATTGTCATTACTCCTGTGCATATTTTATGCTATGGCAAAGATGACTATTTTGGGTCTTTTTCTGTTGTGCTACAATGTTTACAGCTAATAACAGTAAATCTGCTTTTTATGTCACTTGTCACCCATAATGCTCTAAAGGTCTTGCAGCAAAGCAAAGGAACCAAAATCCTAATTGTAGCAACGATGACTGCAGTTGCAGTATTTCTAAACATCAGTTTGATTTCAGGTTTAACTGTGTCCTAACTAGGCATGTTTATAAGAGATCACAAAAGGCTGGTTTGTATGTGTGTACAGCCAGATTCTCACGTAAATCGGCAGAGTCCCATTTCAATCCCCTGGGCTCCAGCCCCAGGGAAAGGGTTGATGCCAGTGGAGCTACATCATTTTAGAGCAGCAGAGCCCATTACATTTAAGAGTTTGCAGCACCAGAGTGGGTCTTAAATATTGAACGTGTTATCCTGCAATGGGCTAAAAGGATTCACATGTCCTTGGAGCAGCAGGCATTTAGTGTGTCTCTGGAGAAACCCAGTCCTCTGCACAGTCATTTTCTGTTATCATCTGAGCAAGGCTCTGTACAGACTGTCACGGTGGGGAAAACTCACCCCTGTGAAGGCAGCTTGTGCAGAGCACACCTTGGCTCGAAGCTCACTTCAGCCTTTGAAGTGAATATGAATGAATTTCTACACGGGAAAAACTCCATCCTCTCTAAGCTGTCCTTTGCACTGCCCTGGAACTAAAAACCCAATGCACAGGACTATCGTGAACATGCAGTCACAGCCCCTGCAGATGTGATGGGGTCAGTGCAATACCTCTGCTTAAATTTAGATCAACAATTACAGAGAGCAACTCTAGCATTTCTAAAAGGAAAAATATATCCGATTCCCCTTTGTGCTAAGACTCAGTAGGTCCAGCATAAAGGGTCTAGAATACCAGCAGACATAATAATCAATCTTATCTGCATAGCTTATTCAGGTATTTATAAATATCTAATAAAACTGAGAAACTTGTGTGTGAAGCAGACACAAAAAGATATGAAGCTCATTAAATAAATGTAAGCTGCTAAAAAGCTTTCTTACTTAGCTGTGATTAAGCCACGGCAAGGTTCAGCCCTTTGTGTTCTGATGCAAGGTGAGGATCAGCAGAGGCATTGAGATCCCAGCTCAGGCAGCCTGGGAGGACAGGAAGGTTGGTGCTGGTGGCGGAAGCCAACTGCCCAGCTCCGTTGGCAGGGCCATATGGGGATGGCTGGCTGGCCTGGCTGGGGCTGAGAGGGATATTTCACATGGAGAAGCTCTCAGCTCTCCAGGCAGAGGAAAGGGGCTGCCATCCCAAGAGCTGCCCCAGGGAATCTGCTCTAGGATAGAAGCAGAGCCGTTCTCTAATTATGCCAGGGAGAAGTTAGTGTTACCTGAAGACAAGAAATACTCTGGAATATCTGTAGAGCAGTGGCTGTCCCAGAATAGCTTGGGAAATGAGACTGCCCACACAAACAAGTCGTCAGTGATTCATCTTGCAGAATGAGAACAACTCTTCCTGGAGGGAAAAATGAACAGTGAAGGTTTGTGGCCTGGCTGAAGCTCAAGTTACATCTCCAATACTCTCTTCATACAATGAACATTTCCAGGGCTCTTCTGGAACACTTTCACTGTTACAGGGGACAAATTCAGCTTTCTGCTGCACTGGTGTCAGTGGCTTTGCCTTCAAGTAATGAGCAAATATTAGCTCATTTTGTTTTTCATCTTTTTTTCAGATGCCAGCTCTTATTTTTTTTAATCTACCTAAAAGTAAATATTGCCAGAAGCAAGACTGTTCTTAGAACAGCTTCTGAATCATCTCTCCTGTCTTCTAAGAGCATTTGAATTAGACCAAGAAAGCCACCCTATAGTCATATAAACTATATATTGAGCATAGTCATTTGATTACAATCATCACTTTGGTTTCCTGGACTAACATTTAAATGGGGAAAGACATTCAAAATGAACCAATATGAGATATAGGCCTTGCAGGCAAAACACATATTGTGCTGAAAATTTGGAATACTACAATATGAGAGAAGGGAAAAAAATCCTAAACGTTTTATGCAAATTGTAAGAAAGAAGAAAAAAACGTATCAGAAACAGTACTGAATCCACCAATTGGATGTTGCTTTATGGGCAAGTTGTTAGGCAGAAAGCAGTAGTAACTTATATTTTCTACAATTAGATTGAAAATGCCCTTAAAGTATAGTGGATTATGGCTTTGTGAAATATTACAGTTTTCTTTATTTGCTTTTGCAGGTAGTTAAATGTAAGCGCTACTCACATTCCCCCTCATCCCCAAATTTAAAAGGCAATAAATTGCTTTAGTGTTTTCAATTTCTTTTCCTTCAAGAGATGTAAATTGATTGCCTGAATCCCTCCACAACCTTTATTCTTATGAATAGGGAAGAACAATGTACAAGGCCATTGCCTCCACCTAATCCCCACTTTAGCTCCAGGTCTCCTTTCTCAGAGGCCACCAGTACAACACTGCATGTCCAGGAAGACAGGGGAGCAGCAGCAGCCCCCATAGCCCCACATCAGTGCTGCCCTGAGGCCTGGAGGAGAGGGATGGGCACAGGGTCTGTTGTGTCTTTCAGCTCAGTGGTATGGAAAATACAGCTGGAGCAAAGGGATAAAGGATGTTCCTCAGAGACTCTTGGGATGTTCCCCAAAAGTAGTTCTTGGGCTAGTAAATCACTTGTGTACAAACCAAACAGATTGGTTTGCAAACCTCCTGGCCAAAGCAGCAGCAGGGAGGAGGATGGGGGCAGCACGAGCACCCACCAACAGTTTGCCTACGTTACTGGTTGGTTGTGATAGGCTCTGGTCAGGGTGAGCAACAGGCACACAGAATCGGTGGGCACCCCCTCCCATAGACATGCTGCTTGCCACCAGCATGAGCTGCCAGGCACCTTCGGACTCAGGAGACCTCGCTGCTGGGTGGCACAGCTCATCAGGACCACACATCTGCCCTGGTCCTTCTGCTCCCACTCTGGCACATGCATATGGGGAAAAAAAATGTGTATGAAAATCTAAAATGTATATCTAAAAAGGCTTTCAGTCATGCACAGTCAGATCGTTGCCTCCACAGCTAAGATTACTGAGACCAGAGGTTTGTTTGAGTGGGTTTTTTTGGGTGGTGGGTCAGGCTTTCCTCTGCCCCCAGCACTGGCTGGAGCCTTACCAAAACTGCCTATTTGTATAAAGAACAGAGCAAGAAAGAAGCTTATATCAGTGCAGTTTCAAAACACATTACGGAGACTACGATAAAGTCCTGAGCAGGCCAATAGCATGGTGAAAAAAAGGATGCTTATTTATAACTCTCTGTAACTTTTGATTCTGCCTTTCAGAAAATAAAAATACAGCAGCATGGTGAGCAATGAGGGGGACAAAGCAACTCAAGGGGGGTACCCTCCCCTACATGGTTGGATTTTTCCAGGAATAACAATCATTCCCTAGGCAAAGCCTTATTGCCATTCATTGCACACATTCCATGCAGCCTCATCAGCCACCTCACGTGCAGTGCAGAGTGCAAGTGTGCTCACTGCCAAGTGACGGGAAGAAAAATGCCACTGCCAGGCCAGTGCCTGGCTCTGGTCAGGTGCAAAATGGTTTCCATGCAAATGGTTTCCTGCAAAGCCTTAAAGGGAAAGGGGCTGGCAGCGTGGCTGATTCTGTAAATAACTTGCATGCCTCAAAAGGGAGGCACATCTCTTCAGAGAGATATCAAGATAAGACAGACACCCGAGAGCTTGAAGCAGCAGGGGTGCATGGCTGAGGAGTGGTGGCCAGCAGAAAGCACGTCCTCCCCAAAGCCCTCACTGAAGACAATGGCTCTTCCTGGCTTGCTCATATAAGAAGCTCCCTAAAAGGTGAAGGAAGCTGTGAGAAGTGAAGCATTTGGCAAAATGCAGCCACTTGAAGATGTTGCAGGCACAGAAAGCCTTGTAAACCCATCCCCACCCTCATCTAATGTCTAGTGACAGCCCATCAAATGTTCCCTCTTTATTAAATTCAACTGTGAACAAAATTAGCAAAGAAATATGGGGTTTAATTAATGTTTGCCTTGACCATAAATGAAAGAGAACTTTAATTTTTTTACTGTATTTTACTAATCAGAGTCATTCAATATCTTGGATGCTAGTAAATTAATTCTGAACTAATGAAGTTAAAGGAGGTCATTTGTTAGAGAAAACTGATTACATATCGGGATCTCCTGGGGACCTAAATGAGAAAATCACTATAATGAAAAAATATTTTAAATGATGCAGGTCAACCAAGTAGATCATTAAGGATACAGGGGGTTGGAAATATTAATGACACCATGACAGGGGAATGCCAAAAGGGAAGTGGGCTGACATAACTCAGCCAAAAGGCATTTACAGTGCTAGGTTGGGTTTTTTTCCTTTTTAATAATTGAAAGACATGAATCTCATTGCTTGCCTCAAATTAGTCACCTGTGCCCAGATATTACAATGACACCATAACAGCAATGCACTAATGTGCATTACATATGTAGATTTATTTGTGTAGAGCACAAACCCTTTTAGAAGTATAAATCACAGTGGCACCTAAGGACCCAAGCCAAAATATGGGCTGCACTGTATGAGACATGGGAAAAAAGTATGCAAGGGGAAAGTAGGGATCCCTGCTTCTCCAAGGTTTGATTTCAACAAGCAAGCAGCAGTCAAGGGATGGAGGCTTACACAGCACATTACAGCAAGCCAGGCTAGTGCTTGAACACAGCTAGCTAGAGCAGAGGCAGCAGTGTAGCCTGGACGAACAAGAAACACTCTCAGGGGCTGGAGATGTGGTCTGTCTAGCCCAGAAATCTCATTGCCTTGGCCCACAGCAGTGGGAGATGCTATTTAGGGAGAGCACACGAGCCTGACCACTCTCTGCAGCCTCTTGCCCCTGTACTCCTCCAGCACAGAATGGCACAACTTCCCACAGCCAAGTGTCTGCAGGACAACACAGCTCCTTTGATGTAGTCACCTTTACCTTGTCGTTACTGTTAATATTATCTCCTAGCATTTCATCACCCTGATTTGAATTTTTGTAATATTAAAATTAATGATGAGAGAGAGGCAATGAAGAGATAAAGGCGATTACATCAAACGAGCTGTGCTGTCCTGCAGAGACGTGGCCATGGACAGCTGTCCTAGACCCCCTGCAGCACCTATAATCACTGCAATAGGGACACAGAGGGCACTGCTCTACCTGCACTCTTCATATCCACTTTGGACCCACTGTCTGAAATTAAATGTGTTTAGTTCCATTTTGAACCTGCTGACACCACAAGACTCTGCAACCTCCTGCAGCAACACAGCCCAGAGCTTTGCAGCCTCCTATGAGAAAATGCAATTCCTTTCACCTGTCTCACACATCTCCTACCAGTTTCAGTGAGTTCCTCCATCCAGAAGTAGTGCAGAATTTGGTGAGAAATGGTTCTGCATTCACCTGATTCATGATTTTACTAACTTTGACCATATCTTCCTCAGTAGTTACACATTACCCAATGCTTTGCTCTCTGTGCCCTTCCTGAGGACACCCAGCCCTGTGATGGATTCTGTGGCTGCCACTACAAGTGAATCTCACGATTTCAAAGAGCCACAAGAAAGTGCCCATTCTGGGTCTGGCATTGTATGGGTAGGATTTAGATTATTCTTTTTCCTTATGCATCTGAGAATCCCTGAAACATCCCTCATACTGAGGGACATGACCTAATGAGCCTAATCCCGCATGGCAAAGCACATAAGCACTCAACACAACAGGGGCATCTACACAGCATCCACATCCAGGTTGGCTGGGTTTTACTGAGCTTCAGGATACTCTCAGGAAAAAAAAAAAAAAGAATAAAATCAAAAGAGTGATTGAAGGTAGAGACCAAACAAGGCAGGAGATGTGAACAGCATCTTCCCATGCGGAATGGCAAATGTAGCCCAGGAAGGAAAGCTGCATGGCACAGCTAGAAAACAAAAAGAGAGATCTCTGTTCAATAGTACAAGGATGAGAGGATCCTCTTGTGAATTCAGAAAGAATCTAGGGAATATAAGAGGAGAATTTAATATACTACTGAAGGAGAAACAAAGCATGTCCAAACAAATTAGTTGAAATAATCTTTTATGAAGAAGGAAGTAAAGCAGAAAAAACACAGGCTCATCTTTCTACACAACTTATCATAAAGCAGTTTATTCAAAGGAAAGAAGAACCAAAAATGATCCTAGATCCTCTAAATCCACTTTTCAGGATTACTTCACCAAATTAAGCACAGAGAAATATGCTAGTCCTACAGAGCAGATGCAAACTATTTAAATGAGTATATCAGGCAGTTCTATCACAAAGAGATGTAATTAGATTTGAGGAGCCAATACCTCAAGCAGAGCCTGAAAGGGCGATCAACAGTTTACAGCCTGGAAAACTCCCAGAACTGGAAGCCAAATTCTTCAGAGCATTTAAACAAAAACTCATCCCCTCATTAAACAGAGCATTTGTTGAAATTCCAGGAAAAACTAGAATGAAGCTACCACACCATTCCCACGCAGAAAAAGGCAAAGCCATTAATTATTGAGAGCTCTTATGATTTATTTCTCTTTTAAATATGGGTATTAAAATTAGAGCTAAAAGGCTGATGTCAAGATGGAGATTGCTTTTTTCAATGGTAACCATTTCTGACCTTCTAGTTACCAGTTGTTTAATTGCAGTATCCAGGTGAGCAGTAATAGCAATTGATTTGTGTTCATTAAACTCTATCACAGAACCAAGAACTAATCCTGATGTTTTACAATGTAAAGGCAGCATTAGGCTGTGCTAAGTCACTACATCAGTTAATATTACCATGATGATCTGGCTTCAAAGTAAGCATGCCTCATACTGAACCAAAACCTAGAATTCCTGTAGGAGCTTCTTCATTAAATAAATATCCCTCAATAATGGAATTAGCCACAACTGTTTGTCTCTCTTTAACTGCTCTTTCAACCAAAGTTTTCTGACATCTTCAAATGAGAAACCCTAAGAGTTACAATGAAAATGTTGTAAGACCCAGCTTTCATTTTATTATAAGTGTATATACAGATGTGTATATATATATATCCATTTATATTTATTATATTACAATATTATGAAAGCAGAAATTAATTCAAAAGATCTGGAGCTACCAACTATCTGACACAAAACCCAAAACCCTCAAGTCTTTGCATATGTGTGTAATACCTAGTAAAGAAAGGCAGGCATAGCCAACTGAAGGTGTTAGTCCAGTACAAGCAAACAACAAGAAAAGAAGATCACAGTTATACTCAGCTGAAAAGGAACAGGTTACTGAGACAGTACAGGGGGTGGGGAGGAGCTTTCATTCCTACCTGAAAGCAGAAGGCAGGTTTAACGTAATACTACATCCAGAAACAAAGCTGTCACCTTACTGGAACCTGAGAATTAACTTCTGCTGTATCCCACTGGTGTTGCTGTGTGGATGTCGCCCATAAAACTACTGTCCCACAAGCAGTGTGAAGAAAAGAACATAAGCTTGAAAGAAACTTGCAATATATTTGCTCTCACTGCAGTAGAACAGAAAATAGCATGACCAGAAGTATCAGTGATACATTTCTCACTCCACTGCTCTTATGTGGAGGGCTACATTTATAAAACAGCTAATTACAGATTGAGTCATAAGTAAGCACTGGAGCTGAGTTTCATTTTACTCAGATGCATAAATTTTCCTCACCTATAAAACGTCGAGCAGATGTACGGTGGCTGCACAAGACTGATGCTATCATTCAAGGTGGTTGATCCAGATAGAAAATGAACGATGGTTTGTCATCCTTCGTATGCACATTTTGAAGGCAGTATATTACGCATGCAAAGCTGAGCAATACTTTCTCCTTTCATAACCACGGAAGAGCCATATATTTTTTATATATATGTATGTATATACATATTTAATTTAAAGCACAGATTGCCCTAAATTACAACGGTGCAAAATAAAGCATTTGTGCTCCTGTGATTGGTGTTCTTCACAGTTTGGCATCACCATCCAAATTTCTTAAGATGCCATCACTTTTTGGCACAGCAGTCCTTGGAATGTACAAATTCCAGCATGCCCCACATTGTGTCTACAGGGATGAGTTTTGGTTGCCAGTGGAAATTCAGGCTGCATGTCTCAAGATCTGTGCATGCTCAAACTGGAACAGGACATCTGTGAAATCTGTTCTGATGATTGTAACTTTAAAAAAAAGGGTGAAATTTATCATTAGTGAAGCACAGGCATTAAAAAAACCCAAACTTTTTTACTCATTGCTGGCTAAAAAACCGAAACCATCACTAAGTTTAGCAAAAGTATTAGCTCAATAATAATAAAAGGAAATTATAACCGACAAATGTGTTTCTGAGGAAGCCACCTGACATTTGCTGTTGAAGGATTCCTCATTACCAATGAACACAAGATCTTATTACAAAGTTTATTTCTCATTTCTAAGACAAGAATGAAGTCCAAGGGATTTATTATTACGACACAGCCAATGAATTCCTTCTTTTATTTTCCATTAAAGCATGCTCATTGGGTTTCAGCTCCATTGAGAGCTGGCAACAGATCTTTGTTCTTGAATTCTACTACATCATAGTAGTAACTAAGTGAATTGAAGCACTGTTTCAAAATAAACAACTCTGCCTCATGTCCAAACATTGCATGGCATTGTATCACAGGAGGCTAAAGTCTGGTAGAGAAACCAATCAGTTATTCTAACCACTATTTCCTACAGCTGCTAACTGTAGCATGGCAATGAAAGCATGGGATTTTGCACAATCCTGAAATATTGCTGTCTCTTGGCTGTGAAAAAAGAGTGTGGCTCGAGCTGAAGCAATCTACTTCACACCATCCTAATCTTGGTGTAATTAGAGGATCGTTGCCAAATATAAAGCATATGTTTTGTCTGAAATCTCTGTGTGTATATATGCACTGAATTATTAAATTCAGAAACCCATAGCAACACCTATGATAATACATACTGCTGCTATTATTACACACAAGAAGCTCTAAAGCCACTTTTAATCAAAAAAGAGCCTTTTACATCTATACCTGGTTTAGTAACATTACTGTTAATGCAGCTGATGAAATATTAAGCATGCAATTACTGTACATGCTTTATAAATGGCTTTCCTGACATTCAGGCTCTACAGAAGGCTGCGTCAAAATGAGAGGGAAGGTATTTTTCTCCCAAGTATCTTTTTTCCCAGAGAGAGCTCCAAGGTCAGGTGGAAAGCATTTCACTAAGAAGAGACAAGGGCCCCAAACCAAATGCCACATCCATTATAAAAAAAAAAAGACTGGGAGCAAAGAAACCAGCAGAGCTCCCAGTTGCTATCGTGAAAGAAGATGGGGCAGATGTGTCCAGACTCCACACCTGGGGCTCCCATCTGGTACATGTTGAGTCACCCACCAAAGGAAGAGAAACAGAGAGAGAGAGAGAAGAAATCTTCTTAAGGCAGCTCATTACAGCCTTGCAAGCACAAGGCACATAGGAAAAGTGAAGCATAAAGGTCACTTCATGCTCATTTTTCTAGGAAAATAGAATGTGCAGAAATGAGACAGCTGCAGTCTACTCCCTGACACAGTTCACACTCTGTGCAGTGTAAAAAGGGAGGTGCATTTTGCAGGCATCCTATTTCCACCCCACTTCTGGAACTGTGGCCGTAGCCAGTATTGACTGAAAGTGTCTAATGGTCTGATACGGATGTGCTAGAGTAATTGTATCTACACAGGCAGGTGTCAAAAATGCACTGACATGAGCATTTGGAGAGCTACAGTAGCTGTCTGTCAAGTACAGAATCACAGAAACCTAGGGGTTGGAAGGGACCTCAAAAGATCATCTAGTCACAAGGCTCCTAGTAAATCCCAACATAACCAAAATGTAATTCCTCACTGCAATCAACGTACTGCATCCTCTCATTACATACACACACACTTGCTCTAGTGTATGCACTGATATGACTGACCATTATTAGCACAAATAGGCAGAAGCCCTACAAAAACAGTTTCACTGCAGGACATTTATAACCCTTTGTGATTAGCCCCTTAGAAACCCATCATATTGTTGCTGATTACTGTGGTTATGGACATCATTGAGACAAAACACACAAGAAGGAAAGAAAAAAGTTAAAAAAAGTAAGTCCTTTTGCTGTCATAGTGACAAATGTTGCTTCTTCTTTACATACAGCATCCTTCCTCTTGGACACTACCAACGGCTGCTGCAAACTGAGGGAGAAGTTTCCTGTTCTAAGTCACTGCTGTCTGTTCTCTCCAGGAGTCTTCCCCTATGGAATGAAAGAAATTGGCTGCCAGACCAGGGAATCCTTGCATTTCTACACTCATCCTTACTAGTTTCAGGGCTGTGCCAGAAACCCTCATTGTCACTGGACTTGAAGCTCCTTCCTGGCTCCTGTGGCACAGCTGTGTTTCAAAAAAGCATCATCAGTCCCCTTCTATTATACAGAAGCCTCTTCAAGAAAAGGCATAGCTGGAAGGATCCCAACAGCTGGTATTTATCCAGGAGACTGGTAATTGTATGCAACATGGGCCTCAAGAAATTATTAGTGTGGTAGAGACAGCTCCTGCTTTATAAAGATGTGATATAGAGGAGGTCAGGCTAAACACATCAATCCCTTCTGGACTTAATACTATGAATCTATGAAAAGATCATTTATTTTATTCAGTGTCTCACAACTAAATGGTTATGCTCACCCTTCCTCCTAGCACATCACTATCAGTGACAGATTCACAAAATAATATTGCTCCAGATAGAATGAAATATAATAGGCTAAAAAAAAATAATTTATCTACAATATTTAGATATTACTACCAGGGGGCACAAAGATATTACTATTTTTGATCTCGTATTAGACAGCAACATCAGCATCAAAACATGAATTTTCAAAATAGCAATAAGAAATTGCCCAGCTGATACAGCATCTGACTTATTTTGGGTGTATTGCATTATTTCATTGCAACTGGAGTTTTGCAGTCAATATCCCTGTCCTCTGAATCTGGAAAAAGGTTCTTTCCCTTTGTTCACCCTTTGAGATACTGGATGATAATCTAAATATCTAAACTATTATGCAAGTCTTTAATAAATTCTACTAAACAGTCTTTCTGGACATATTCCAATATAAAATAGTATGCTTTGTTCTGTAATGGAAGAATTACTGCTATTAAAGGATTTAATCCTAAATATACCACAGAGCATTTCTTTATACATCAAGCAGAGTCTGAAGGGCTGCTATTTTTATCAGGTTTCTATTTTACAGATAAGCATTAGCAGCAGATTACAGGATTTGTTCACATCAGGTTTCCCCACTGTACAAAGGCAAAGCTTTGCAGAACCAGCAAAGCCAGACAGTTCGTAGCTAAAAGTACTGCAGGTTTAAATATCATTACCATATTTCCATCCTTGTCTCTCTGATTAGCCTTTTCACAGTAGCAACGTTCCCTGTTGCTAGGACAGATTCACTGGCAACCCAAGGAAAGGTCTTGAACAAAAAGGCAACCACAGAGAATGGGCAGGAATACGTGGGGCTTGTGGGGACACAGCCTGCGAGAGCCACCCACAGAACCTGCTGTCCCACAGGACACAGCACAGCCCTGGGAAGGGAGAGCAGGAGGGGTCCAGCCAGGGAGATGCTGCTGGAGATGTGCCCCAGGACAGTGGTGACACCTGTGTCAGCACAACCAGGTTAGGATACAGGAAAACAACACACCCAGCAGAGTATCTGCCATAAAATAGAGTTAGAACTTCTTCTGGCAGTGTCCTGGAGGGAAGTATAGCAGCAAATGCACCGTGTGAAAATTAAAGCTGAGAGTAAAGGGAGGGGTTTATTACAGAGATATGCTCAGGGCAGGAAGCAGGGTTATTCCCAGCCCTTGTTCACCTTGCTGACTACCCAGGATCATCAGAGAAGGGAGGTAATATCAGAAGCTAGGAATGATGAATGCAGCAATCTGAAAATATTTGCAAGCATCCCCTTCAGCCTCACTGGGAAATAATTGTTGTGTCAGTTTGGAGCTGTTTGGGAATAAAATACACTTAAATGAAAGTGAAAGTGGGAAAAAATTATATTCACAAAGCTGTCTAAGGGTTCAGGTGAGAGCTATTGGCCTGTGTAGAGAACGGGTACCAGAAATCAAATAAAGAAATGATGGGAAGAGAAAGCTCTGGGAGGGGGAGGAAATAATCAAAAATCTCACTAAAGGGTTGGGAGACAGGAATCTGGTTTTATGAAGGAAGCACTGAAGGAGAAAAGAGCAAGCCCAGAGGAAGCCACTGTCAAATATTTAAGAGCAGAGAACGATGGATTGAAGAAGATTCCTGATGGATGCAAAAGCAAAAAAAAAATCCTCAGATGTTTCCTTCAGAAAGTGGACACACAGCTGAAAGTAGGTGAACCTGCACTGGAGAGGGGGAGACTGACCGGATTAGCTCTGAATTCTTCTGCAATCTGTGTTTTTAAGGTAGCAGTGAAATACCTGGCTGTGGACAATACAACTCACAAGCAAGACATTAACAGGCTCGTGTTTGCAGGGATGTTCTTCAGGACATCTCCCTTTGATGCAGACTGGTTACCACCTTTTCAAAGCAGCAAGAAAATTTGCCTATAGAGACAGCTGGAGGCATTTGATCACTCTCTCCCCCAGGTCTGCTCCAGTGAGCTCCAGATAAGGTACAGCAGAAGCAATGAGAGTGTTCCCCCACAAGCAGGGCTGGCACTGGGGACACGAGATCCAGGACAGCTTCACTGAATCAGCCTCTGAAGAAAAGACTTTGGTTAAGGACCTGGCAGGAAGCACTAGTGACAAATTAAAAGGGAATTTCTCCAAACTGCTTCTTCAAAGAGGGAGGACAAGATTGTCCACCAACCGAAACTAGAAAGCCAGTGAGTCACTGGAGGAGATGAGTGTTCAGTTTAATTCACCATCTTTCATATTCCAGAGGTATTTCTCTTCAGATGAGAGGAAAAGGCTTGTGCTGAAGCACCAGCTCACAACTCTGAAGTAGTGTTTTCAAATCCTGGGTTTGCTGCATAGTTTTCCCAGAGCAGTGAACATTGAATCACAGAATGGTTTGGGTTGGAAGGGACCTTTAAAAGTCATCTAGTTCAACCCCCCTGCAGTGAGCAGGATCAGTGAGCCCCGTCCAACCTGACCTTGAATGTTTCCAGGATGGGGCATTTACCACCTCTCTGGGCAACCTGTGCCAGTGTTCCACCACTCTCAGTGTAAAACCTTTCTTCCTTATATCTGGCTCACCCCATGCTTCATTTTCCACATGCAAAAACAAAACACTGACACATCTACATTCACATTTCAGGGCTCTGGGAGGAGGCTGGACACTGCAGGAGGGCTGGGCTCAAGAATCTGACATCCAGATTGACAGAAAGCCAATTAAGGGATGGATGTAGAGAGCAGTAGCTCTATTTGGGTCAGAGTTGGTGCTATGGGAATGACTTTTTTTTCACCTTGATGGCAACATCATAAAAACCTTTCCAACCAAACCAAAGCTTTTGGGTTTAGAATACCCAACAAAGTGTACTGAGTTGGTAGTGCAGTTCCAACAGCTAAAACAGTTTCATGCCTCCTCATCCATCCCTTCCCAAACAGGTTTTGATGATGAACTCATACTTCCACAATAGGGAAAGCTTCTGCTAATAAATTCAGGTCCCATATTACAAAAGGACGTCAGTTCAGAAGTGATGGTCTGACATTAACAAGATGAAATTCAGTAAAGACACAAAGAGAAATCAAACATAAAATCATGAGTCAGAGATAACTGATTAGGCAGAATCACTGCAGAAATGGAGGTTATTACAGACCAACTGCATCTGAATTGCTACCATCATACTGTACAGGCAAGGCTGATCCTGCTCTGGGATGCACTAGCAGAAGCGTTACATGCAAGACATGGGTGATGAATATTCTGCTCTACACACAGTTAAGAGATCTCAGCTGGAATACTGCAACTGGGCTTGTGCATCACACTAAGGGAAATGTGGAGAACCTGGAGATGGTTCAGATGAGATCTACAAGAATCATAAGAAGTGAAGAAAAACATGATTTGTGGGGAGAGTTTGAAACAACTGAGTTAATTTTCACTAGAGAAGCAGAGTCAGGCATTGCCTGACTATAAGGCAAACAGGGTATCAGTTTCTGAATAGGTAAAAGCAAAATATAATTGATAAAAAGACTAGGTAAACATCTTCCCAGACTAGAGAGACCTGTTTCTGCCAGGGAGCAGGAGGATGGACTAGCTCTTGACCTCTTAAGTGCACTCCAAGCTTAAATATAGCAACATATATCATAGGATCTACTAGTAATATAACGTATCTTTTTTGTTAAAGACTGTGAAACAACGTAAAGTAAACCTCAATTATTAAAACGTTAAAAATAAAAAAAAAACAAACTACCAAGACAATATCTCTGTACATGTTGGTCATACGTATCAGGATATATGGGGACACGGCTTTGATACGACATCAAAATCAATTACATTCAGAAATACTGCTTGTTTCAGAAATTGCATTTCTTGTAAACACATTTAAGGATTGATTCAGTAGTCAATCCTCAATTCATCCAATGAAACTTTAGCCAGGAATATACATGTTGACCACAAGGAAAGTTACTTAACCCCATTCAGCTAATAGTTGCTTTCTAGCTTGAAGCCTGACATATTTATAAAATTTTAGCTGCCAGAGCAGCAGATGCTATTCATACTTTCCATGCAAATGCATAATCCTTCTCTGAAGGCTACTAAGCTCTTTGCAACCAAAATCAGTGGAACTCCGGCTGTTTACATCGGATCTATGAAAGGCTTTGAAGATGAAAAGAGCAGTGCAAGTGCTAACTGTAGCTATTTTGGCAAGGAATCTAGACCGAAAATACAGGCTGTTACACACAGATCTTATTGTTTCCTGTCAAAAATAATTTTTATCAGCATAAAGGTAGAAGCCAGCAAAACCCAGGCAGTCTGATATAAAAAGAGGAGGAAGAAAAAAATCATTTGATATCCAGTAGTCGTTTTCCTAGGATACTTTCAGAGGCACTCTTAGCAGAAGGGTGCAGTAAAACTTTACTTTGTGTCCATTATGAATCCCTTGTTGTATCAACTCTAACTTCTTTTTTTAATAATTATTTTTATTTGTTCTGACGTGGTTTTTGATCAGTCACTAGGTCAGGCTAGCATTTCAGGGACTCCCCAGCAACATCAATTTATGCAGATGAACAGGGGAGGGGAATAGAGCTTGAGGTAAAAAGGCTGTTCGGAAAGGACAGCTCAAGATGGGCAAGCAAAAATATAGGGTGGAAAGAGTGTTCTGAAGAACCCAGAGCACAGCAGATGAAAGAGCCCTACAGAAGTTCCCTGGCACAAATAAGAGAGAGCAGGTTCAAAGTTTTTTTGTTTGGTTTGGGATTGTTGTTTTTTCTTTTGTTGTTTTTTCTTTTGTTGTTGTTGGTTTTTTGTTTTGGTTTGGTTTTTTTAGACAAAGGAGTCAACATCTCAATGTCTTGGAAAAAAGTTCTAAAGAGAAAAAGGTAGAAAAAAACAACATTGAAAATACATGCTACAGGCAGGAATCCACAGCTAAGGTGCTGTACAAACAAATTCCTCAAGGAATGTAAATAAAAGCAGAGTAAACAGTGAAAAGAAAGGCAGGCACTGAGGAAAGGTGAAAGAAATACCTGCAGATAAACAGGCTGGGTTTAGGGCAGTACTCAGGAATCACAGAATGACAGAATGTTAGGAGTTGGAAGGGACCTCGAAAGATCCTCTAGTCCAACCACCCTGCCAGAGCAGGACAACCTAGAGCAGGTGAAAAACATACCAACAAACTATTTTAGGGCAGCTCTCAGAAACCTCTGCAGGATACAACTGAATCTGCTATAATAATTTCATAAAATTTGAACAGGCTCTGACAGCATCACACAGAAAGCAAAAGATGGTGAATTCTGCAGATATGTGACATCCCAAGAGATTGATAAAGCTGACAGAAACCATTTACAGCAAGTCATCACGTGTGGTAACAGTGGACAAGGTGATGATGGAATGGGTAAGGATGACTACGGAAGTCAGACAGGGATGTGCGCTATGTCCAGATTTGTTTCTACTGGTAGTTGAAGCTACAAGGCTTTAGCCTAACAACAGCTTTAGCTTGGAAAGAAGAAACAGGGAAAACTGAGCTGCATGAAAAGGCTGTTGATCCATAAGTAAAACCAACTTCATGCCATGGATCACAGGGACTTCATAGAGAATAACTGAAAAGTGAATGAGAAGACAAAAAACCTCAATCTGGGAATTATTAGCCGTCAACAAAAAATATGGCTGTAGGTTCAGGTATCCCGAGACTCTGCAGGCTCTGAGGATTCCAAGTGGAGAACAGGAATGGCAAAGATGCTGGAAAGAGAAGAATCATACCGGTTGCTACTGACTGCAAATGAATCAAACGCATTACTAGATCTATCAGAGTAAAACTAACTTTTACAAAATTCATAATTGAAGAAACTCCACTTGCTTCCCTTATATTGCAGCCTGTTAAGAAAAGTAATTGGCTGCAGAAATTACTTTAGGTAAATTGTAACAGATCACATGGAACAACAAGGCCTAATGACACAGTGGTAGGATGTCTCATTTCATTTCCGTTGTTGCTTTTGAGTGTTCACATCCAAGTTTGTGGAGCACAGAGCTAAGCAAACACCAAGACACATCTAGCTTAAGCCTTCCAGTGTATAAAATAAAATGCAGTGTCACAGAAACATGGAGCTGAGCCAAAGCCTCCTGGGGCCAGCAATGCTCAGTGCACTGCTGCTGGTCTCTGCACACCCCAGACTCAGAGGAGCACAGAGAATTTGTTGTTCTGAGAGAAGGGATCATATTAGTCATTCATGGACACAGACTATTGCCCAGAAAAACAGACACTGCCTTTACACAGTCTTCATCATTTCCCATCTTATATTTAATCAACTTATGTAGTGAATCAGGACACTTTCAGTTCGCCTTCTCTAGGTGAACCTGCTTTAGCAGGGAGGTTGGACTAGATGATCTCCAGAGGTCTCTTCCAACCCCAACCATTCTGTGATCCTGTGAATTCCCCTGACAGCAGAAGACCGAGGTATTCAGTATTGACTTCTGCGACTGCTTAGAACCATGGATCTGGCTTATCCAAGACCAGCTTCCACTTCTTCACGTGTCTTTCATTCAAAAGGGTGATGCAGTCTGCTTCCCTTGGGAAGCAATCGACAGGCAAGGCCAGCATGGTTTAATCATTTCCCCTACCCCATCACAGACTTGCAGGCTGCACTCTGTGGTGGGGTATGAGGGACCTAATGTCATCCTGCTTTGTCTTTCTCTTAGATCCCCATCTAAAAAAGATGCAAATTGTTGCCCTGAACTCTCACATCCTAACAGCTTTTGCTAAAACCAAATAAAACGAGGGGGGGAGAGGAGGGCAGAGTAAACTTTACAGCAAAGACTTACTGCTATAGTGACTTTCCAAACACTATGAGTCACTTGGAGGAAGTTTCTACATGCTTATGTCTTCCAGCTCAAATACTGTAATTAAATTACTTTAGCTACTGACTGGAAAAAGCTTTATTATTGCAATGACTGGATCTGAAGATGAATCACGTTGCCATTATACACCACAGGTGGTTTATCACAGAAATCACACAACTGCTTTTTAGGACAGGTGGTGTTTACTGAGAGAAAAAAGCACTTTTTAACATCTGTCTAAACAGAAGACGCAATCCCAACCATTGTCCATGCTCAATAAAAAATAGACAGAGAAGGAAACATTTAAAGAGGAGAGACAGCCTGCAAAGCTCTTCTGACACTAGTGATTAAATCCTAAGAATTTAAGTCTGTTTTGCTTTACAAAGAGAGATGAAAAACCCAGCAGCTCATTACAGAATCACAGAATGTTAGGGGTTGGAAGGGACCTCGAAAGATCATCTAGTCCAACCCCCCAAAGACATCACCGATGTCTTTTGTGGACTGAAACAGTGTTGTTCACAGTAAGATTTTCCTTGAGCAAAATAGAAGAAAGGGCTGTGTCTGATTAAAGATGTGGCTGTACTGCTGTCACTTGATGTGCCGTAAGATGGACAAAAAAATAAAGGCATGCTGCAAGACTATGTATTCCATAATAACCATCATTTCTGGGTGAGGTTTTGAAGCAGGCTCTGCTTCCATGTCATCACAAAAGCAATGTGATTTTCTAAACAGCTCAGCAACCAGAGCATTGAGAGCTCTCGTTCCTCTGGACAAATTAATCCAAAGCAAGTTGCTGGGTATGGAGCACTTTTTAAAATGTGGTTAAGGGATCAGAATGCTTCTCTCATAGGCCTTTAACAGAGAAGGGCTACGGCTTCCAGTTTTACAAAGGGCCAGATAGAGCAATCCCTACAGAGGGAAAGAGTTTTGTGGGTAGCAGTGCTGAACCTGGGACTATTCAACTGATCCCTCAGGCAGTATGAATGAGGGCTAATAAATGCTGTGGTGGGTCAAATATGGCTTTTTACTTCTTGCATCACTAAGGAAGCCATGGAAAAAAAGATAGTCCTTGGTGTCCTGACCTCTCACCCACATTTTATCTCACGTAATGGTACTTATGACTGCTCTTTCTGTTTCTGTAGAGAATTGATATTACACCAGAGCAAGAACAAGTCATGTACAAAAAACTTCCTTAAAAAGGCAAAAATTAGCCACCCTTGGAAAAACAATAAGAGAGGAATGTGAATAACACAGCATTTCCTGTGGCTTGTATACTTATCTCATACCATATGATCAAGTGGCTTACTTGTCTCTACCCGTTACAAAAGGGATTCTTTGCATTTTCACGTGGTTCTGCTGTACAACCAACCACACAGTTTTACTACTTTGTCTTAGCTATTTTGGTGCTTAGATACTCAAATCCTTTCCCCTTCCCCCCAGTAAGTAAATTTTCCAGGCTAAAGTTCAAAGTAAATTCCAATGTGATTATATAAACACATGCATACTGTAGATTGACATCATACAATGCTATGCTTTGTTGCTGGATTTTTTTTGTTCTTTTCAGTTTGCAACAACTTCTGTATGCCTGGTTTGCTTCCCTAAAATAGTAGCTTATTACACCCTACAGAGTAGATAGCACTGTATTTATTCCACTGGCAGTTTGGATTTCACAGGAAAAAAGCTCATGATTTAATTCATAAAAATAGAATTACAGTGGAAAAAATAAGAGTAACAGACCTTATGAATCTCCCTGTTTATTAATGCATGTGATTAGTGGAGTGGAGAGAAAGCAGGTTTATATGTTTCAGTCCATCATGACTGTGAAATTGAACTGTAAATGGTACCTAGTGCAGTCAAGTGAAACAGACACCATGCCGGGAGCTAATGGAAATGTGGAGAGCTTTTCTTTTTAACAAAGTACTCGAGCAATTATCCCAGCACACCCACAGTGAAATGAAATAAAGTTAGCCTGTGCATTACAAAGGCTGTTAACTACAAAATAAATTTACTGACAGCCACTGGAAACCTTACGTCCATTGTTCCTTTTTCTGCACCTATTAGCTAAAAATGACAAACAGTGGCAGTGGGCATGAACAGCCAGTGCTTTGTGGGGTAGGACATTTGTTATGGCCATACACTAGCAAACAGCCACTTGCTCCAACTTATGGATACTACTTAACCCGGAACACAAATAAATAGTTCAAGAAAGTACCAGGCTTCATTTTCATACCTGGAAGAGAGGTGGGGTTTCAGGAGCAAACTGAAGCACCCTTGTTCTGCCACTCCAGTAACACAAGCAGTAAGTGCTTCTGACAGCCCTGCTTTGCTGTCAGGGCTTTGTATTGACATTAACCTTTTATAGCAATAGTAAAAATACATTGGAGCTTCCTCCCAGCCTCAGCTTCCCCGGCTGCCTGTAGCACCAAAGATCACAGAATCACAGAATCCTAGGGGTTGGAAGGGACCTCGAAAGATCATCCAGTCCAACCCCCCTGCCAGAGCACGGTCACCTAGAATACATCACACAGGAAAGATGAAGGTCATGTTTGAGGCATTAGCTGCTTTGGTGCAGTATTGAACTCTGGGGACAAACAGGATGAATGGCAAGTCTCACTTGCCCTCTAAAACCTACTGTCATCCACATGCTTAATAAAGATCTCCTTCCTCCAGCTCCACCTGCTCCCCCAGCAGCAGTGTGGCAGCACCAGCATGTCCGATGGTAAATATGGATCTCTGGGGGCAGAACCCACCCCCGTGTGCACTCTCTGGCAGAAAGTCCTGCCTGCTGTGTGCAGTCTCTCACCCCTATCCAAAGGGGAGCTTTGGTGATGAACCGTGCAGGTGAAAACACAAACGCTCATATGGTCAGGAACCTGAAAGGAGTTTTGCTTCCTAAGCAGAAAAAGATGATCTCAAGCAGACATCGAGAGAGAAGGGTTACCCATATAGAAAGTATTCATCAAGAATCACAATGGGTTTCTATAGATTTTTCATTTAAGGCAAAAACCCTCCCCTTTCAAAAGTTCATCAGAAAGCACCCCTGGTATGATACAGATTACGTGCCAGAGGAGGCCCACCTCAGCACTTCATGAGACACCCCTAGAGAAGGCAATAAAGGGTTCATGCTTAAATGTTTGGAAAAAGCAAACTATTCAAATATCAATTGTAACTTCTGTTTTATGAAGTCCTTTATTGATAGTGAGAACTGTGCTTAGGCCTCTTTGATGTATCTTCTTGTGATACCCTAAGTAGCAGCACACTTTTTTATCTTGCTATTCTGAGAGCAGCTCAAATGCAAACCAGCATCAAATACAATACATCAATGCAGAGTGAAGTCACATTTTACGTAATACCAATGACACCTCTTGCCCCCAGAGCAATACAATCTAGCTTCTATTTGCATTTGCAGTGCAGGTGAAAGAGAGGGCTACTTAGTCACAACTCTTCCACTGCTGTGCCTGGTCTCTGCTGGACCATTGCTCCATTCAGCAGGTGTACTGACATCCCTAATTCTCTGTTCTGGAGCTCATTGCCATGATTTGTTGCTATTAGCCTCCATTACACAACCTCTGAAAGCACCCCTCCCCTCTTTTCAGAAAGGTATGATTTGGAGATCTGTATCTTTTGGCCTCACAGATATTATTTATGGCTGTCAGACAAAAGAAACTGAAATCAAAATAATCAATTTTATCCTCCATAGCAGACCCGTTACTATCACTTTTCCTGAATTTTATTCAACATAATCAAAGTTTATTTTATTTCCCTTACTCATGTGTCTTATAGAAGCATCCTACACAGCCCCAGCAGAGATGGATCACAAACCAACATACCCTCCATCCCCTCCAACCCTAATCCCACCCCCACCAAACAAGAGCCTGTTAACTCCAGGAACTGCTCTGATTTCAGCCCTCCTGAGCCATGCACAGGCAGAGCTGCCCTCACACAGATCCTCACTTCAGAGAGGGGACACTGTATTTTGCAACAACAGTTAGACAAGAAGCCAACCTGGACCCTGGGGAAGTCACAGTTTCATCCTGCCCAGAGCAGCTGATGCGTGTGTACTGGCTCCTCTCTCTGCCTTGTGGCATTTCCATTTCCTTGCCAGTCTGTCAGATTCTTTCCATGTTGCTTTTCCTTTGCTCTGCACCGTGTTTTTTGCACCGTGTGTGCTCTTGATTTAACATCATGCTTAAGATGCTATCAAGTAGCCAAACGTGACACATTTTCAAGGTTGGCCTCAAGGTAGATAACTCAGGGAGCAAGCCTTTCAATCACAATCAGATACCAATCAAACAAAAATTGATGAGGGCTGACAGCAGGCTAGCATTATTATACTGTCTATTTCCAGCTGGTTTAGTTTAGGATGTTCTTACCAAGTGAGTCTCCAGCTCACCTCACTAGTATGCAAGGAAGATGGTGAAGTGGTTGTACAAAAGTGGAATAGTTTGTGATTTATAGCTGAAGAAAAACTAAGACAATGGTTTCCCTGATTTATTAGATGTAATTGTGCCTCTAGCATCATCATAAGACAAAGCAAATCCTAAAGATAAAATCAGCCTGGGGGAGGAGTGGGGACCCACAGCTGCGAAGGCATCATTTCAAGATGCAGATTTTCTCCCTCCTCTTGCATAAACATTACATCAAACTTATTGTAAACCTGCAGCTACCCAAATGGCACTCACTGTGTCCTCACGCACAGTGTAGAGTCACTATTGCCTTCAAAGGAACAGAAAGATACTGAGAATTTTTACCTTCAGTTTGACGTGCTGATAGAGATCAGGGAGATTTGTAGACTTTGATCTTCCCTTATTTAATTAAAGTCAGATGGAGCCCAATTGAAACATGAAGTTTCAGCTTCAGCAGGGGACTCTATGGTCCAGCAGAGTTTTCACCAGTCTTTCATCTCCTCCGATCAAAGCTCCCTATCCCGACCCAGCTGATGTCAAATAATTCTGATCAGATCTTGATGAAGAACTGTCTTTTTATTTGAGATGGGGACGTCCTGTGAATATCACAAAGGCATCTCACACGGACGAGATGCACTGTTGTTCACCATGCTAGCTTCAAACCATATTTAAAAGAAAACAGACTTTGACTACAATCCAGTAAGGACCACAGCCAGATCCCTTTAAATACAGGGTGAACAGCACACATCTTGGATCAAGGTCCAGTATAGGTCCTAGTCTTTCACTGACTCAACCTTAATTTTTGAACCCATATGGATTCAAAACAGTGATTCTGAGTGTAGCTAACCTGAGGATAAATGAGAAGTTTTACCTTCTCATTAAATACTTGGGCTCAGCTTTCAATGATAAATTCATCATTTGAATAAATGATTATAAATTCATCATTTCACCTGAACATGTTATAGACTATTCTAACATTGCCTGTTCTCTAAAATGTTATCTCTCCGTGTTATGTCTTCTGTCCTGCTTGTTTGTCTCACCTTCATCAGAGATAAATGCTGGTGTCACAGTGATAGACCTGCTGTAGCCCACAAAGTGTAACACCTGATTGCAAAGTAATATTTACATCTTGGTAAAGAAACACCACCCATAGATCCCATTCAAAGCCTGAGTTCACAAAGAGCTCCGCAGAAGTTGGCCCCTTTGCTCCTGTTGCTTGTGTAAAGTCCCACTAATTCAGGGGGACTTTCCCATGTGAAGTTCCTCCTGGGCACAAAAATAAAGTCTACATCTCATGTGCAGTCCCCTCATTCTTCAATGGACGTGCTCAACCCTACTACTGCAGACCCCCAAAACCCACCAAATGTCATGTCTGTGGCTACCCAGGGCTGAAAGACCACCCTTAGGATCCAAACTGACTTACCTTCCCACCTGAGAACTTGGTAGTGTGGTCTCAGCAGGCTTCTAACAACCTACGAGGGTTGTGGGGACCTGAGATGGGAAGGACACTTGCATGGCAGTATTGACAAGCCAAACAATGTTCAGGTGATTCAGGAGCTCAGGTGCTCCAGTTAATTACCAGGGAAATTAGGAGCACCTTACCATTGACCACATACAAAGTTAAGGCTCCTGTTGAAGGTACCAAAATTAGCTGTCTGAAGTTAAGGGTCTGAAAACCACTCGTTACAAGTAAGGGTTCTGTTCATGCTGCTCTAACTAGTGGGATTTGGACCTAAGTTTGCTAACGCTCTGGCAACCAGGCCTTTCTTCCAGGGGTAGCATCTTAAGAGTTTCCCCAAAGTAGATGTATCAGTAGGAGTTAAATGTCACCATCTACCTTTGGCTGATTAAACTCTGCTTTCCTACATCTGATACAATTGTAAGAGTGCACCGTGCTGATCAGGCACACATTTTGTTCAAAATGTCACGCATGTTTATTATTAGATTAAGCTGCAGCAGGTTTAATTTTAGATCTTTTGATTCAAGTGGTGCAATGAAGATTAAATGTTAGGCATTATTAAAGATGCAGATGTGGTTATATTGAATTATAAACCTCATTAAGTGTGATGTCCTAGACAGACTTGTGAGATAAGCTACAAAGGACTTCCTTACTTCATACTAAAGTTATTAAAATATTAGAAGGTAAATCTAATCATAAAAATATTATGATAGAATGAAACTGATACTTTAAAAATGTTATTACAAAAGATTATATTTCTTTCATGTATAATTGCTTCCCTCTCAGCTTAGATTGCTGGATTGATATTAAAATGCAAGTATTTTTCCTCTTTGGACACACATAAAAAGCAAATACAATGGAGTCAAATTTTGTCTCTGCTTTCAGTGCCTGAGCCTTGAAAGGTCCTCCCCCTCATTGTCAAGCTTTTAGTTCTCATCAACACTAAAGTTATCCATTTAGGATTATATCTGGTAGCAAGGCCATCCCCACTTGCATGGATGACTGGTTGAGATGCAGCTATCACAGGAAATATACAATAAGATTTTGGAAGGCTGAATTTAGAGAAGAGACCAACAAAATTGAACTAGGCAGAGATTTATCAAAAAACAAAAGCACACAAAGAGGATTCTCAGGTCTTCTAACATCAGTCAATCACTATAGTCTTCCTTTTTGTAGTAGAAGAGTAGAGGGTACACAGTGAAACTTAAAAGGGCAAAAGGAGCAAAGATTAGAGTTAATGAAACAATTCTTTTTATGAAGCATATAATGAACCTGGGGGACTCATTGCTACGAGGTGTGGAGGTTCCACATCAGCCTATTTCAAAAGATTCCCTATTGGCACGATTAATAATAATTTCACCATGGCATTGTTGAGATACATTGTATATAAAAAATAAAAGCATTACTGGCCCAGAGCATCAACCAATTGGTGATGGAGAGGTAGGGAGAAAACTCCTCTCTAGGAATTCCATAATTGCAGAGCCGAGCGCTTCCCTCACAAGGGTTTTACTCTGTCTCTTGCTGTCAAGACCAAGATGTTTCTCTGACCTCACAGGGCAATCACAGCTCTTTCACCAGACAAGCAGGTACAAAGCATTTCACACCCTGTCAGGACCTTGGTGGATTTTGTCAAAGCCAGCTGGAAAGCCATATCCAAGTTTTGGGTACGCTCTCACCACTTCTGTAAGCATTCCCCCAGTGCAAGCCAAGGCTGAGCCATGCTAAAGCACTTAGGTTTTGCAGATGGACAGCTTCCCCCTCCCAATTTATAGGACATAAATTGTTTGTCCTAGCCTGGACCACCTCTTAAAAAAGCCCCTAAAATCCAGCAGCGCAAGATCCATGTTTTCTAAACAGGGCTTTCTTCTATTTCCCCATTAAACTGTGGCAAGTCTTTGACTGCACTGGATAGAGGCCATTCTAATACACTGCAAAGGTAGAGATAGCAATACTATTTCTCATTTGCTAAACGACTGCATTTGTAAAGTAATAGAAGAATTTAAGACCATTTTCTATAGGTGCATTATGTGAGCTGAATGAATTAAGTGACCACAATGCATTTGATCCATGATAAGATACTTGAATTTGCTTGTTTGCAAGACTTGCTAGATCAGATAACTCCATTTGTCTCTCAGCATACAGAGCAGGTCTCTTTTCAGATAAAGATGGGGGGAAAAGTACCAATTGATTTGATTGCATTATATTTTACATTAGATGTTCCTTTTGGGATTCTTGTAAAAGCTGGCATTGATTTATAGCTATCTGTCATTGACTCAAAGCACTCGATGTCAAAAATGGCAAGATAAAAAAAGCTTGTTTTACAAATAAATCTCTCAGAGCAGAGCTACAGCAATGATTTTTGTAAAGTAGGCCATCACATTCTAGTGAGTTAGAGTTTGAATATTGCAGCTATTATGAGAATTTGAAAATAAAACATGAAAATACCTCACTGTCACTAGGAAGGGAACTGAGGAACTGGGAAGGCAAGGCTTGTAGCAGAATATACAAATCTTTTATTACATTTTTCCAGTAGAGAGTTACAAATTCTCCTGCTTCCTTTCAGCTGTTTTTCTGTGTGACAGACTAAACATTTTTAGGAACAAGGAGTTTCTTCTGTACTTAAACCAAATTATATTTAGCACTAATTTTTGTATCAAGCAGAATAAAACAAAAAGATTTAAAGGGAAATATTAGATTACTTATATGGGTTTTTGAGAAACAGCACGGTTGGATATTTTTATCTTCATTTCCCTGCCTTTTGCAATTTTAATTTGAGAAAATGCACACACTGTGAAATGTTCAGTTAAATATTTCATTGCTAGTACATGCTGCAGAAAGCAAAAAAAAAAAAAAAGGATATTAATAGTCTAAAGATCAGTTCTTCTGTATTTGTTTTGGTGGGTAATTTGTTAGTGTACACTGAAAAAAAAAATAATCAAGATTTCTCCAGAGAGCAGACACTCTGAAAGAAGGCAAAAAGTAATAAAGCACCATAACGAATTCAGATGCTGCAGACAGAACTACTAAATAAAATATACAAATGGGGGAACCAGGACCATTGCTTTTTCTTCTGCTCTATAAACATAGGTCTGCAGAACTTAGACTGCTTCCTTAGCTGGAAGTAATAGAAGCTCCTATATCCTCGTTGAGCAAAACCAGCCATGACAACATGATCTCTTGCACATCCTGTACTTTTTAGCACATGGACAATCATGAGATGACTCACCACACTTTTAATTGCAGCTTTGATCATTAAATCTTTTTTGAATTACTGAAGATTCTATTTCCGCTTTTCAGTTACAAAAACCATCAGAAAAGGATTTGAGGTTTCAGGTTGGAAAGTTCAGCTTTTCTTTTGAAATCCCAGCCTCGCTCAAAGAGCACCCATGAAGTGCTGCAAACACCAAGACAAAGCATGAGAAAGACCACACCAGACCAACCTCCCTAGTCTTTAGCATTCTACATTGGCATCCACCTCTTCATCTTATCTGCCATTTCCAGGCCAGAATTTTTGTTGCTTTGGTAACCTATCAAAACACTGATGGTCTCATTTCCATTGTAGTTGGCCTGCTTCTGACCTTAATCAGATGCTGTTTATACTTTTCAGCTAGATGTTAACACTCACTGATCAAGGAAGGCACCACTAGATGGCTCAAGGGACTAGTAGGCTGCTTCTGCTTCACAGAGGTCTCTAGGCAGGGCACTTGGTGGTGGCCCTCAGGAAGCGTGGTCCTCCAAACCCAGCCTCCCTTGGCCACAGAAGAGCCATTCAGGTAGCAGAAGGCAGGAGCCAACTTTGCCTTGTTTGGGGAAGCCATCCTACAGCAAGGTCCCTGTGGCATCACACACTGACACCTCTCCTCAAACAAAACCAGCTTCCCCCCAGTCATACCCCATGCCCCAGGAGCAGATTTTGCCTTGCTAAGGGTCTGCCCTGTTCTGATGGAGCCCCATTTCTGTGCGATGCACCAGCAGCCAACAGAGGCAAAGGATGATCCCTCACTGGCACATCTAGTTTGCTCAGAAATGCTCATTCTGGCTTTTTTCCCTCACATAGCCACATGAATCCCAAAGCAACTTGTCGGTGACTTTTAATTCAAGCTGATGATTAACGCAGTTGGTAGTCATAATCACCAAATGTTTTCTTGCTGATGTAAATCCCTTCCTTGATGGAAACCCAGGACCTTGCCACAGCCCAGCTTGCAAGAACAGTTCCTCTGTGCATGCTGTGTGCAGAGAATGAATTTAGGCAATAGTTTAATGGACTTTAAGTCCCTCTAGTTATCAGCCCCAGAGAGGTGAATCCAACTGGCTGCTTCTAATAGTTAATTTGTTCCACGATCGGAGAGGGAATTTTTCTCTTTAACAAGATCTTTAGGAGACCGTTTCTCCCCTAACCAACATCAGACCTTTTTGACTTCCACAGAGTTCCTTTAGATTTACACTGGCGCAAGGGAGGTAAAACTCAGCTCCTTACTACACAGCTGAGCTTGTCTGCTCAGGGAAGTGCAACGAAAGAGCAAGGGAACTATAAGAGGAAATTACAAATAATGTAGATAAAAGCAGCAAAGGAATCACAGTTCTTATCCAAGTGTGCTATAAAAGGTTCTCCCAAAACAATTTCACCATTGTAGGTTCTTTTCCTACAACAGCACTTATTTCATCAACCCCCAGGTGGGCACAGTCTTGCTCAAGTGATTTTCTTATGGGGGAGGGTAGGAACTATAGCATTTTTAATATTTCCACAATTTTCACACACCTAGTAAATATATATTGATAAGCTACAGAAACCTGGTCAGCTTGAGCTGAAACATAGCAGTACAGTAGCAAATTTATCTGTGATATTTAGAAATGAAAAATGGGTCAGTCCACTAATTAACAAAGACCTTCTAGCTGCCAAGAAAGCTTTTGGGCAGCCAAGGACTCATTGGTAGGAGTTTCCACAAATCTTGTTTTTGTCAGACTTCTTACAATAGGGCAACATAATCAGGTGAAATTAAAATGGCCCTGTGTTAGGCAGTCAGCAAAAAAGAGGGCCCAGCCTTCAATTAGTGTCACCACTAACAAGCCATGTGAAAGATAATATAATGGATCTTGGCTGATTTTCTGCCAAGTTTTCCAGACCTCACTTTTCTTTTTTGACTTTACACGCGGTATCATATTTAGCAGGACTAATGAGCCTGCATTCCTCTAATGGGCCCACCCCAGCATGTGAGCTGGTTGGGTTTTTTTTCCTTTTGTTGATGATCTCCCTTCCTCAAGAAATCAATGTTTTGAAAAAGATAAAGAACAACGTCTATGCAGTATTATCATCCCAAGGGCTCTGCTCTACCCTCACTTTTAGGGTACACAAGTAATTTTTGCCTAGCAATTTCAGAGGAAATTTGCAAAAACCATATCTTTCTGCAGGATTGTGAATGTTTCTGCTCCTTTTGCAACAGCTCAGATTGTTCCACTTAACTGGGGAAACTGATGGAAGGAAACTGAGAAATAAAAGCAAAAGATCAGCAGAATTGATACGAGAAACCTGTGCTCTGCTTTCTAAAGAAAATGGTATGAGTAAAACCCATCCTTCACCAGAGAGGTGTTATCAGCATCACCTGAGAGAGCCCTGCTGGAGAGATAATGGGTTACAGCAAACCTTCCTGGAGACGAGATACTGACAGCTCCGTATCCCAAGACCTGGAGCAAAGGCAGCATGTGGGATTGGGGGTGCTGAAAGCAATGAACCTTTCAGTCCCCTGCAGTTCGGGCATTTCCTCTGGTAAGTCTTCCAGGACAATTTGGGTGGCACGAGAGGGTCACCCTTAGCAGCACAGTTTATCAGAAAGCAGCCACCATCACTCAGTCAAACGTAGCTGAAAGTCCCACCCCAGGGAGACAGAAAAGGCCAAGGCACTCAGTGCCTTCCTTGCCTCAGCCATTACTGGAGAGAAGAACCTTCAGCAGTCCCAGGTCCCCGAGACCAGTGCGAGTCTGAAGCAAGGCAGACCTACTTTGGTGGAAGAGGCCTCTGGATTCAGGTTAGGGAATATTTAAACAACGTGGACATACACAAATCCATGAGAACTGATCATGAGGTGCTGAGGGAGCTGGCCAGTGTCACTGCAAGACCACTCTTGATTGTCTTTGTAAGGTCATGGTGATCAGGAGAAGTTCCTGAAGACTAGAAGAAAGCAAATGTCACTCCTGTCTTCAAGAAGGATGATCCAGGAAACCACAGGATGGTTGGCCCCATCTTGATCCCTGGGAAGGTGATGGCTTCCAGCATTTTTTGCTCTACTTCCAAACATCAGAAGGACAAGAAGCTGGCCACAAGAAGTCAATATGAGTTCATGGGGGAGTAGTCCTTGCACTCCTCCTTGTCAGAGACCCCAGGGACATGTTTTAAGTGTCTGCCAGTCCTTGGCAACATGAAGAATTTGGTAGAGAATTTGTAGTTTCAAGAAAGTTGACCACCCACATCCAGTGCTCTTGCCTCCTAGACACACAAGTAATCAACAGCAAGAGAACAGCTTCACTTTTGAACATCACAAGAATCAACAAAGATAATGACTGCCACAGTTTTCTTAAGACATTAGTATTAATAAAATTCACTCTGAAAAGGCCAAGACATTAAGTGCTAAGCAGATGATGAGCTCCAATTGCAGCAATTACTGGTTGACTATGTAATGTGCCCTAGTTTTTGCTAATGTTGTCCTTGTCCTCTTCTTCCCCTCCTTTGCCCCTTCTCCAACTAAGTCTTTTTAGGCAATGGACTGTGGAGTGAAACTTCATGTGTGAGTGGTTTTTTTGCTGATGACAGTCTCTCAGATTCCTAACTTTCAGTGAATTTTTCCCCCTTGTTGATTTTCTGGGGGTATTTACAGGGTCTCTGCCCTCTATCCAGCTGTCTCCTTTCACAGAGCCTGTAGGGGCACAATTATGAGCACTTTTTATGCCTTTGTGAAGTAAAACCATCCAACAGGTTCTGACTTGTAAACCATCATAAGGTCATGGCAGTTTGTTTCATATAAAAATAAATCTCAGAAAGGAAAAATTTAGGTAAGAAAGGAAAAATCCCAGGTACATGCTCAATCTACTAGATCATGTGGTCTCAACAGATTTCTACTGCTGATTTTAGTGTTGAACCTTGCTGCACGCTGCCTCAGTGGGGTGTTCCCATTAACAGTATTAATAGTTCTCATTCTGTGATTCTATAGTAGCATGGAAATATGCTGAAACACATGAAGTTTCAAGTGCAGAAAGTTTCTTCCAAACTTCACCGAGTCTGAGAAATTACCAGGATGTAAGATTCATTAAGAGTTGCTTTTTTATGCACATGACAAAGAGAAATTGCAGGCAGTGGTGTCTTTGCTGAAAAGACTCCATTAGATTGCTATTAGTCTCTGATAATATATCATAATTATTTTTATAGGGTTAAATTTGTCTCTTTCCTCATCCACCTGCCTTGCAGAGATAACCTCTAAGAATACCCTGAAGGACTGTCAGGCTCCAATTCAAAAGCTTTTCACTAGCTAAATTTTCTAAACAATTCATTACCTACAAAAGATTGGTGAGAAAGCGGAGATATGGCCCCTTCTCTCTTCAATTTACATTCTCATATAACTCCACTCAATGCCTAGTCAGATTCTGGAATAATTTGGGTTTTCTTCCATTATTGCTAGGCAAAGATATTCTGTATATTTGTGCAATATCCATTCATTCTTCAGAACACATCTCATTTGCCATTAGCTACACAAACACTTGACTGTGCTTAAAGAATTGCTAGTCACAGCTGTGTCACATAGCTCATCTAAAGTATTCATTTTTTTTAGTCTGTGTGGTGTGGTTTTTAAAAGGTTTAGCCTTACTAGTACATATTCCTACTTTCTGTAAAGCAGGAACTAGCTCCAACAGCCTGAGGAGAAGGGGCAGGCAAATGGTCTATCCCTAGAAATGGGCATGGGTGACCAGACCTGGAAACTCTGATGAGGAACCAAAATGCAGGAACCTTTCGGCAGTGAGAGACCAGTGCAGCCGTTTTGAGAGCAGGACTAGTTGAGGTCAGACTAACTAGCTATGCTGCTGCGTATGAAGGTCAATGACTTTTTCTGCCACTGTGAAATTATATCTTTACACACCATGGAATGCTAAAGACTCATTTTCTCAAACTGCATTAACACAATTCAACTGAATGACACGTATCTGTATTTTGGACTTTCTTTTGTGGCACAGGAACTTTAAATGGTTACATGACCTCAACAGCACATATGAACCTTCACTACAAAGACCCTCTGAACTAAAGCCAAGTTTAATTATAATATGAAAACTTCCACAAGGAGAGTGAGTCAGACTTCTTTGTATAAAACCAGAAGATGCTGTAGTGCTCTCCAGAAAATGTTGCATATGTAATCAACAATAACAAGCCCCAAACTTGTGCAAACGGGAGTGTTTTCTGGGAAATGAGTAACATGGTGAGGTGGGACATTTTTTTTCCTTCTTCTTTTTGTAGAACATTAAATTTGCAGAGATGGAATCTGGGAGGAAACAAAAACTATTAGTCCATTAACATCCAAGGTAGCAAATACTTTCAGGAAAAAATGAGAAGACATCTCCATTTGTGGAGACAAAACCCAGCTGGACATGGGTAACCTGCTCTAACTGACCCTGCTTGAGCAGAGCAGGTGGACTAGATGTTCTCCAGAGGTCCCTTCCAACCTAAATGATTTTGTGATTATGTGACACTAAAAGGATCAAAATCTTTTTTTTTCTTCATGTTTTCAATGTGTTTCAATATTTCTGCTTTAAGCGGGGGGGATACTTCTCTTTCAAACTCAACAATTCTAGTATAGGAGTGCTATAATACTTTCAAAAATACTAAATTGGGTTTTGAGTTTGCAATTCAGAATGACACAGATGAAGTATATTTTTTTCAGGTTGTGAGGGGAGAGAAAGAGGAATAATGTCTAAGCAACTTACAAAAGAAAGACCTTACAGTCTGAGTCAAAAAGAAAAAGGCTTGTTTGTTTTTCCAAGATAACTTGCTTTTTACTATTATTTTTAGGTTGAGCCCTTGATACAAGATAAGAAAATTTTCCATCTCTGTTTCTAAGTACAGTTATATTAAGGTTACAGTCTTCTTGATCTCTAATATCAATTCTATTTTAAAAAAAAAGCCCCGAAAGAAATTCAGTCCAAACAACATGAGCCATAATTTAATATTTCAAGTTGTGAAAGATGAAGTATTAAATTTCCATCCTATCTTTTCTGCTTAGATTTGTCCAAACAAATTAGCACAGCCCCACTTTCTTTCATGTATCTGGTTATTCCAGAAGAGCTAACACGTACTATTTCCTTTTCTTATCCAACCACTTGAATAACATCTGCCCTCTTCGTCAGCTTCCTAAAATAACCTGCCTTTGGCAGGTTAGAAAAGATTTTTCATTCTCCAGTGCAAAATAGCAGTCAAGTAATGAACTTATGGCTCAGCCCAGCAAATATTTAATTTGGCAAGTGCTAAGTTTAAAGCCGTGATATCTCATCTTTGCATTCAAATATCTAAAACAGGTGACACATGCATAATGCAAAAAGCTAGAAGCAAACATCACAGCATTTAGAAAATAGCTGCAGGTTTTTTGCCATGGAAATTATTTCTGCTTAAAACATCAACCCAGAGTAATTGTGTATTTTTTTTTTAGAGTGACAGCTGAATTTTTCATGTATTTGCTGTCGTTTGATGGCAGATAAGTGGGAAGGGAAATGCGCTCTCTGAAGGCTTTTATCAGCGAAAATCACAGTCAGAAAATTGCACCATAGAGCACAGCAATATTTCCATACTTTACTGCACTTACAGAGAGAAAACTGTCATTAGGGCTAACAGGGTGTCATATAAAAAGGGATGTTTCTTTTTAGAGATCCTTTATTTGGCTGGAATTTTTCCCCCTGCCGTTGCAGGGGGTGGGAGGCCATTACAGCAGAATTTAAAGCATTAGGCTTTTCAGTGAAGTGCAGCTAATATTTTAACAAGGGGATCCAACAACATTCCTGCTGGCTCTGTAGACTGTGATAAAACCCAGGATGGGACAGACTCACCCTGGGGAATCTATTCACCTATATTTCATTTAAACAAAAGAGCCACTATCTCGAACCAAAGAGGGAGCAGAAATACATCTCTAAAGCCTTGCTTTGCTGTACAGACTTCCCTTGTTCACAGAAGATGGAGATCATTCCTGCAGATGCCCTTCATACATAGTTTGTAGGGCAGACATTTCAGGAGAGCATCAGTAAAGGCAGCTGTGCAACTAACTTCTCTTGGGAAGAGGTTTGGGAGGGTTGTTTGTTTGTTTTGGAGTCCTCCAGAGGACTTGAGTCCGTTTGAAAGGCAAAGAGTATCTCAAGAGCACACTTGTAAGTGACCAGACTGGAGGAAAACAGGGGGGGGACTCCATCCAAGGCTCCGTGGGAATTCAGGCAATCAGGCATGCTGGGCAGTGCCCCAGGCTGCTCTACCCCTGCCCTTGCACTGGCTCACGTTTACTAAAGCTACCAAAGCCCTAATTGCCTTCTGCCAAGCGTGAGCCCTGACTCGTAGTAAGAGTTGCTATTTCTACTGTGAGGAATGAAATTCCTAATGGGCAGACCCACAAGAACCCTGCAGGTTCACAAGAATCATCACAGCAGCTGTAAAACTGTTTTGTGTCTCTATGACTCAGTTGTGCTGCTAATATTTCAATGATCTGCAAGTTCTGTAAACAAAGCTATTGTAGGACCCTTCTCCAAAGGCCAACAGTTAGTCATGGCTTCATTCATTAGGAGTCCCTTCACCTTGGAAGGATCTCAACCCCCGGCTCACTCTGCACAGCCCTTTGTGCTGCTGCTCTCAGTTCTGCTGTAGCTACTCCCACACACTCCCTTTACAGTCAAGAGCATGACATCTCCTGAAACCCAGCACACAGGATCCAGCCCCCAGTGCGTTCTGTTTGTGCTCCCCACAGATTATTACAATAATACAAGCAGCCACTGCCTGAAACAGAATTCTTCTCAGCAGAGTGGTGAAAGACAGCCGAGTGCCACCCTAGCTTGGCAAGTGACCAGGAAAGCTGTGTCCATTTTGTTCCAACAAAGTGATTCGAAATTAAAAAAAATCTCATATGCTGCTTCTGACCCAAAATATTATTAGTACTAACACAGTTGCACCTTCAACCCATTGCCAGGGAAAATTAACTGAAAAAATGAAGATGACCTCTAAAAATTCACTATCTTTTCCCTGACTATCCCAATTGCTTGGAGCTGCAACAATCTGTTGCAGTATCTGGTATTACAGGAGACCCCCAAGGTAGCGTTGCAAATAAGGAAAGTCCCAATCCAATCTATTCACTATGCAAGCACAGAGCAGGATCCCAGGCTTCCCTGAGACCAGGGAGGCTGCTGGGCTCATACGAGGGACTGCTGTTAATCATTAGGTTTGTTCACATTAGGAGGATCATACATACTTCTGGGATACAGGATAGATGGGCTTCCAGACCTGAGGAATGCAACCATCAAAAGTTATGGTTAAAATTGAAGAGATCTGCTAGGAGTAGGGAAGCTTAGGAGACGAAAGAATTTGCTTAGCAAACTAATAGAGGCAGCATGTAGAAAATAAAAAGGTTTTCTAGTTTACAAGGATGTGTGGTCTTCCAGCTAGGAAATGAGGTCCTGATCCCTCTCCACTCAGGACTGGGAAGCCAGCTGCCAAGAGCATCTTCCCCAGCACTAAATATTTAAATATATCTTATACTGATCACTGTCACAGCTTTTAGGGGACTACTTGCTTTTGTATTTCATGTTATGGATTTCATCTTTAAAGCATTCACCTCAACTATTTACCTAATCCCCTCTCAGCATTCAAAAATCTGCACAGCAAGTATGAAACACTTTTTTCTTGTCCTGCCAATATCCAACTCTCCATCTACTCCTCCAGCAAGGAGCTGGTTTTGTCATGATTTGGGATACTTTAGCATTGCTCTAGGAACTGATAAAAATGCTGCAGAAAATAACCAGTGATTTTTATTCTCTTCTTAATAACTGATTGCATAGAATGGAGCTGGCTCCCTATAAAAATAAATAAATAAATAAATAAATAAATGGCCTGATGCACATAAAAGCTTTTGGTCCTTCCACGAGCTGTATTTAACTCTAATTGGGACATAATAGAGAAAGAGAGAGTGGGTCTGAATGGACAAAACAATAGTAGCCAAAGTGCTGCAGTTTCATCCTTAAGACACACAAAATAGAGGAAAGTCAAAGCTGCTTAGGAAAATATGAACATTCTCCTTTACACTTATTTCTCCTTTTAAGAAACTTGTTGTTTCTTGTTCTTCACAAATGAAGGAAATAGAAGTGTTGAGTAGGACCTCAACGAGAAGGAGGAAAATGGTACATGAATAGGTACTGGCCGTGGCACAAAGCCATCTCCTCAGAGTCCATCTAGTCCCATGTAGATATTGGGAAAGCCCACACACTGACTTGGCTGCACTTAGTTAATGGTCACTCCCTTAGAAGAAAAGCTCTCAGAAAAGACATGGGAAAAAACCCAGGGGTTTGCAGAGATGTAAGAGTTAGTTTCTCAGCTATCCAAGTAATACCTTACCGAGGTTGCACACTGCTACCGCTTTCAAACACATTTCCTTTTGGAGCCCAGTTATCACAGAAACCAAGTAAGGAATCAAATTCTGCCCAACCCAACAGCTGGGATTTTTCCAGCAGAGGAAGTATCTGCCTCTGAGAAAAACCCTAAGAGTTTCCCCACATTTTACAGATCATTTAGTTGCTGTTACTTTACAAGAATAGATCCAGTAGGTTTATTTGGTCAGTATATTTCATTCTGGTCTTTAGTGTCCTTCACTTTTACTTGGGAGAATCCTTTTCAAGTGATAACTACAGAAAAATAGACTATTGGAATATGAATAAATTGTATCACACAGGTTTTCAGAAGAAAAAGATTGGAAAGACCCTATAGATCACCTTGTTCATTTCCCTGACAATTAAAGACCAAGAGTTTTTCATAGTGTTTTAACATAACCTTAAGCCTGCATTACGTAAAACAAAATCTTAGCTAAATATTCTCCTGTCTTGTAAAGAGGAATAAAAAACAAAACAAAATTCTCCATATCCATGTTTTTTGCATAGCTCCATAGAAGAAATTAAAAGTTTGCCTTCAGAGCATGATATCCACATTGTTGTGTCCAACACTGTGTATGTGCGTGTGAACATACGGAAATAAATTACAAGTACTTACCCCCTTGGTTTGCTGGCTGTAAGAAGGTGAAGTGGAGGATCTTCTAGATGAGCAAATACAATGTTCTTGCACAAAACACACTCTCACAGTATAAATAACGTCAAGATTAACAATTCATTTCACTTGAACTGAGAAGTGGTTTGAAATAAAGGCGCTATCGTTTCCCATGACTATCATACTTCACAAACACCAGGAGACACTGAGATCACCAAGATGAAACTCCTTTCATTTCACAGTAGAAAATGCTACTCTGGAAGCAATCAGTGGTCAGCAGAACATAATAGCAGCTGACATTTTGGGTCAATATGAAAGCAGTTTGGAGCCAGCCATTTTGGAAGCACTCCAGTTTGTCACTTCATTGCTAGTGAAGACAATGTTGCAACATGTTTTGTTTAATATAAAAACCAGGATAGGATCATGGGAGAATTATTTCCCTCTCAAGCTCACCCCCCTCAAACCCTCTTTCCAAATGCAATTGTTCTATTTTTAAAAAGCTCATTTGTTCTTATTGTTTTTGCATCAAGTTGGCAGCTCACCCATCTGTCTCCCACTGCTTAAAAAGATGTCATGATCCTGCAGTCCTAAACACAGTCCTGATGTTACCATTGAGCTGAAACGCATCTGCAACGACAGCTTTCACTTAAGAATGAAGCTATTTTTGAAACAATGACAACCTCACTAGTCAGATCTCCGAAGCATTTCTCAAATATATATATACATACATATATATATACATATCTCCAGTGCCTCCTCATCCAAGGTACCAGAATGCTCATTGGTAAAGACATTAAAAAGAAATCTTGAATAAGCTTGTTTAAAGAGATCCTAGCTTCACCATGCAAGTTGTTTGATAGCAATCCCATGCAAAGGTGGTTGTGAAAAATGAGGCTGCCTTTAGGGCTGCCCTTCAACCAAAGTCCCACCGCGATACCTTGAGCAGATCCCCAGGTCCATGGGGGTCCCTCAGATCTGTGATGGAAATATCAGGTGAGACACCCATGAAAAATTACTGCTTGTTCCATGTCAACCAGGAAAGAGATGGAAAGCGAGCAGGTAACCAAAACAAAGTGTTAAAGAAAGCTAGTTTCAGCATTTCAAACCCAATTCTTGCAAGTGACTGAAGACAGGCACACTAATTTGCAGCTTCCACTGAGGAGAATAACACTATCTCATGGCCAAAATAAAACTGCACGTGCCTTTACTTGCCTAATAGCAGTGAAATCTAACAGTCAGAAATGCAACACACCATCAATCTAGGTTCCCTCATTCTCTCTGCTGCTTCAGGTTTCAACTGTCTTGGTGAAGACAGCAAGGTCTTCAAAGCTGGGATTTCTTCTACTGAAACACAGTCATCTCCAGAAAAACAACTCTGCTTTTAGATGAGACCTCAAGCACAAAAGTAGTGTAAATACTAAGAAGCTTTCAGACCTGTCACAACCTCCAGCACAGTTTCTGACCCTAAATATATGCATCTTATTTCAGAGAATCCCAGAATCCTAGGGGTTGGAAGGGACCTTGAAGGATCATCTAGTCCAACCCCCCTGCCAGAGCAGGGTCACCTAGAGTACATCACACAGGAACGCATCCAGGCGGGTTTTGAATGTCTCCAGTGAAGGAGACTCCACAACCTCTCTGGGCAGCCTGTTCCAGTGCTCTGTCACTCTCACAGTGAAAAAGTTTTTCCTGATATTTACATGGAACCTCCTATGCTCCAGTTTAAAACCATTGCCCCTTGTCCTATCATTAGTCATTACTGACAAAAGCTTGGCTCCATCATCCTGACACTCACCCTTTACATATTTGTAAACATGGATGAGGTCACCCCTCAGTCTCCTTTTCTCCAAGCTAAAGAGACCCAGCTCCCTCAGCCTTTCCTCATAAGGGAGATGTTCCACTCCCTTAATCATCTTAGTGGCTCTGCGCTGGACTCTCTCAAGCAGTTCCATGTCCTTCTTGAACTGTGGGGCCCAGAACTGGACACAATACTCCAGATGTGGCCTCACCAAGGCAGAATAGAGGGGGAGGAGAACCTCTCTCGACCTACTAACCACCCCCCTTCTAATGCACCCCAGGATGCCATTGGCCTTCTTGGCCACAAGGGCACATTGCTGGCTCATGGTCATCCTCCTGTCCACCAGGACCCCCAGGTCCCTTTCTCCTACACTGCTCTCCAGCAGGTCAGCCCCCAGCCTGTACTGGTGCATGGTGTTGTTCTTCCCCAGATGCAAAACTCTGCACTTGCCCTTGTTGAATTTCATTAAGTTTCTCCCCGCCCAACTCTCCAGCCTATCAAGGTCTCTTTGAATGGCAGCACAACCTTCTGGTGTGTCAGCCACTCCTCCCAGTTTAGTGTCATCAGCAAACTTGCTGAGGATACATTCTGTACCCTCATCCAGGTCGTTGATGAAGATATTGAACAACACCGGTCCCAGTACCGACCCCTGAGGGACTCTACTAGTTACTGACCTCCAACTAGATTCTGTCCCATTGACTACAACTCTTTGACTTCTTCCCTTTAACCAGTTCTTGATCCACCTCACTACCTGATCACCCAACCCATACTTTATCAGCTTATCTACGAGGATGCTGTGGGAGACAGTGTCAAATGCCTTACTGAAATCGAGATAAACCACATCTACCGCTCTACCATCATCTATCCACCTAGTTATTTCCTCATAGAAGGCTATAAGGTTGGTCAAACATGACTTACCCTTGGTAAAACCATGTTGACTGCTCTTAATGACCCCCTCATCCTTCCGTCACCTTATTCTGGGACTCAGCTAAGGGGCCATAAGACTTTGGCCCAGTAGAAAATAGAGATTGAGTCATTTTCTCACTCTTAGACTCCTTCCCTGTGAAACAAGTCAGAGGCAGAGGAGACACACACACTTGTGGTAAGTGTGTTTAATGGAATAAATAGGTTTGACAGCTGAGCATTTCTGTCAAGGGTAGGACCTAAACTTGCATTTTTTTAAAATAAGCTGAAAGCAAAGAGCCAGGCCACTCTCCTCAGAGGGACAAATTCCAAGGAGATGATATTTTTTTTTCTGATTACATTAATGAATATTCTGTCACTTTAGTAGGGCAAACATAATTGTTCAAGCTGCTATTCTGAGACTAATTGCGCCGTCATGTACAATTAGAGGTGTTAATATGGTCATTAAGATGTTACAAATGGCTCCCAAACAACCTCACAGGTCACCATGGTGTATAGAGCACCCCAGCAGATTAGCAGAGGGAGTTAGAGGCTGGGGACCTGAGCAGCTCACAGTGCCATGGGAAATGCAAGAACAGGCACGAACATGCCACAGCCTTCCTTCTTGCAAAACCCTCACTGGTTTGCCAGCAACGAGGGGACCTGGCTGAAGGGAGACCCAGATATATCACAGCAAGATGTCATTTCCCCACAGAAAAAAACTTCTACAAAGCTTGCCTGCACGACCTGCCAGCCCATCTGACTCTTGCTTCAAGTTGCTACAACCCCACCAGCCCTTCCCTCCAGCAAGCCAAGCAAGGCGTGTGATGCCATGGGCTCCTGGGGACAATCAGTCATCAGAATTAGATTGAGAGCTCACTTATCAACTTTGCAAAGGGAAAAGAGCTTCTTGTAATTGATTTCTTGTGTTCACAGACCAGCTGACATACAAGACAGTGCACTGTGATGTTTTTAATCCATATTCCAAGTCTGGAGAGTGCAATTGCACCCACTCACACAGAAAACTTCTCTCAGTTAACTGAGCTGCCAAAACTTGGTGGGTGTCAGGTTGGTGAGTGCAGCCTGTGGGGTTTTGTGCCATATCAGCTGGAAGAGGCTGCATTTACATGGAAGTCTCCAGACTTCAGTTAGATTCCACTTTGAGATGATCTAGAGTCATTATTTTTCAAGAGGTCAATTTTAAAAGAGGAATGAAAAAAACCTCTCTAAAAATAAACCAACTCCTGTGAAAAGGCTTGGTGTTCCCCTGTCAGGTTTCAGAACCTAAGAAAGAGAATAGTTTGTCTGGTGTTGGCTTCCAGCCACAAGGAGGTTCATATCTAATATAATCAAGCCACATTAGAAAGAACTGGGCAGATAAGAAGCCAAATGCAACTCTAACCACAAAGCCTCCATTGAAAATGCGTTTTGACTTCAAAAGGGGGAGAGGAAAAAAGAAGAGAGGATTAGAGATTCAGGGCCCAATGCTCCTCTCAGTTGTCCCAGATTTACACCCATTATACTCCAGCAGTGTTGGTCCAAATTCCACTTTGCCACGAGAAAGGCGAGTGCTTAGTTTATATCAGCTGCAACAACATTTCCGATTGTTTATCTCTTTCCTGACTGCCATTCAGGAGACAGTGTGATTTGTGTCACATCCAGCCTTTCCCCGTTTATTCTGAAGGTTAAAAGTGTCACAACGGGTGCAGAGTAACCAGCATTAAAAAAAAAAATAAATATTTGTAGATACACAAGTCTGTTATTGCAAATCCAATGAGAAAATAATGCTCTCTTTGTACTTGTTTTCTCTTGACAGACAGCTTAAATTAGGTTGCTGAATAAGTTGGTACATGGTACAACAGTAAACCTGTCACAAAAGCATGTTAATCAAAGCACAACTGATACTTGACATCCCCTGGTGAAAGGCATTTTTACAGTGTTTCATTAAAATTGAAAGGAGGATTAAGAGGCCTATTTCTTGATTAATGTCTCTCTCTGGCTGGGAGATGTAATCCTATCTATAACCTCAAATTACTGGAAACAAAATTAAATTTCTGCCAGCAGATCATTCCAAGCACATATGACACTGATCACAAAAGTATTCATTTCTTTACACTCTTTATCCAACCTGGAGGTCCTCTGAGTTGCAAACACCACAGCGGGACCTCCACCGACACTCCAGGTTACAGGAGGTGCTGTGGAATAAGCACTGAGCTCCATGGGGGCTAGACAACCATTTTGTGAACAATGCAATGCATCATTGCAAAATGATATGGGGAAATCCTTGGTGGCAAAGGAAATCGGATTGTTAGAGAAAATTTCACAGATGCACAAGTTTAGAGAGAAGGTGTTCAACCAGCCTTGGCTGCCACGCCAACAGAGACAGGGAAATAGCGCAGTCAACGCAGCACACCGGGCTGTTACTCAAACATCTTCAGGCTTAAGGAAGAGAAAAGGCAGCCAGTCTGCAATAAACATAACACCAGGATTCCTGACAAGAGACATCCTCACTCTCTTCCCTGCCAGGTGACAGCAATCCCCTTGGGAACCCGACTCTCCTTTGTGACCAACGGCTGGTAAGAAGTGGACTCTTCGTCCCCACCGTTGCGCTTTTAATTCCGTAACTGAACCAAGGCCAGGAATCCAGTGTCAGGAGTGCACATTCCCAGCTGGTGCAGGGACTGCAGAGCAATGCTGGGCAGTCCTGGCTCACCAGCCCCGACAGCGAAGCCAGCTCCCTGCCAGCCAGCACAGCCTCTGGGACATTGCTTTGAAAACCTGGCATTACTCGTACCAGCAGTGCCTGGAAGCTGTGTGTGCCCAGGGGAAGGAACAAAAGAGGATAAAACTGGCACTAATTTCAGCCTGTCCAACACCAGACAGGGCAAAGACAGTATCACGTCGGTAACTCAGCTGCAAACACAGCCCCAGCCACCTGCCAAGATCCCCATTTTCCAGCACTTACTGCTCACATTAAGCAGCAAAATCCTGCATGGCTAAATCCCAGGAAAGCCAGAACAGCTGCAAGCCCAGTTCAAACAAGATAAAACCACACCTCAGCAGTCCACCCCAGCAGCACATGGCTGCCTGTCGCTCAAACACGGAGTTGCTGTTGCTTCCAAGAGCAAACTGCAAGTGGGCTTTTGCAGCAGCCCAGGCAGACATCATTTGGCTTGTCAAAGGCAGACTAGACCAAACCACTTGCAGCTTTGGTGTTCCAGCCCTGGAAATATTATCCCTGGAAATATTCTCTGGCTGCCTCAGCCAGAGGTTTGTCTTCAGAAGCCAATGGTTGAACTAGAAGCCTAAATTTCAGAGGCACTAAAATGCTCAAGGGTTGGACTCTCAACAGATGCTCCTCATATTTGTGCACTCCAGTATTCCCCTCACAAGACCATTACCACCTAGTGCCAGGAACCATTTCTTTCATTAGATAAGAGCTAGAACTTCTCCAAGCACAACCTACACGCACTAAGATGTTAACAACTCGCCTGAGGCTACATCACATTTCACAAACAGCTCAACCTTGTTCTTCTCTTTGGTTGGTTTGAATATTTATTACTTCCCTCACCTTCCCTCTCTGCAATGCCCTGTTATGCTGTGGGGGGAAGCCCTGTGATTCTGCTCCCCTTGGAGGCACTGCCGCAGTCCCCCTGGGCACCATCACTGCCTGCCCAGTGGTACTGCAAGACCATATCAGAGTTGTGCTCAGTCATGAATACTTCAGAGCTTTTCTTAAACAAACCAAACCACTATTTAACACTAAGCTCTGGAAGATGACAGAGCATTAAACACATGTTTTTAAAACAATGTTGAAATATGTTTGTGTATCTGACCTGGATCTTGACCAACCAAGCCTTACTCCAGATTTCTGCAAAGAGGACAACTTTGTAACCCGTCCACTCCCTCCTTAAATTTTTATTCCTGCACTGACTCCTTAACACCAGCTAAATGCCTCTGTTCTCACAACTGTTTCCAGAGGCAGGGTAAAGCAGTCTGTGGAAAGGACAGGGTTCCAGAAATGGATAGGGCCGTGTTATCCTCAGCATTTTAAGGGCAGTAAATATCAGGGCAATCCTCTCCTTCCCATATGCATTTCTTGGCAAACCTGCCAGCAAGTTAACTCATTGTACACATACGGGCAAGTACATCCAAGAGATGAGCTTTGAGATACATCCTTTTATAGTATCTGTAATAATTTAATAAGCTACATGCCGTTCCCAGAGCACATTCATGGGAGAGAGGGGTTATTGTTGTTTTAGCCTTTGTGGCTTTGTTAAGCTTTGAACTGAGGGTATTAGGTTGTAGAGCAGTAAATGCTCTGAAAGCAGCCTAGAACTTTCCATTATACCATTTATATCACATAATCTTAGTACTCTTAAACTTGACATTTTTTCTGCTATATCCACTGTCTGAAAAAAAGAGACTGGTCTTTTGTTGCCATTTATAACCTCCCAATAGATCGTAGAGAGTCTTAACAAAGGGCAACTTTAAACATTACTACAGTAATTAAAAACCTAGTCAGTTTATTTTAAAAAAGAAAAGAAAAAAAGATCTATCAGTCATTCAAAAACTTCAGGGCGAAGCCCTTTAGAGCAGTATTCAACTAGACTTTTTGGTTAATCTCACTTTAAAAACTCAGTTTCTTCTAATGAAATAACAACTTTCTCATTTGCAAGCTAACTTGCATGGAAATATTTACACCACATACACTGGCTTATTTATCTATTAAGTGAGCCATATGGCATCAGGACTGGCAATTTAAGTGGAAACAAACAACAAATAAATGGTGCAGAAAGCTAAACCTTAGACAGCCACAAAGGTGGGTTCAGAGATGAGCTTGAACAGAGCCAAAAATCATCATTTCCCAAAGAGGGAGAGGAGTCTTGAACAGAGGTCATTAGAGAAGCCACCAGGCCATCAGCCCGGTGTGCTGCTCAGTTACGGGTGTACACAGAGAGTATTCCCCACACCACTGCTCCATCCTGCATTCATCAGTCCATTGCTCGATCCCTGCAGCCCCCTCCAGCCCCGCACTGCGGTGACCTCCTGCAGCGCTGGGAAAGGGGAGCAGTGCCAAGGGGAGGCCAAGCAGGCTGAGAACTACCAGAGGGAACCAGCACTGCCGGGTTCTGGCTGTGCTGATGGCAGACATACAAAGTAGGCTCAGGTTGGTCGAGCCATTTGCAGGGATCTTACAAGATCGAACACAAATCAGTGTCTTGAGAACACACACACACACACGGACCTCAGAAACTGCTTTAGAGAGAGAAGAAAGAGCAAAACCTGCCCAGCAGCTCTCTCCCTTGGGCTCCTTGTATTACTGATGCTGGTGAAGGGGGCAGGGAGAATGTTAAACAAGATTTCTCTAGCTCTGCCCTCATCTGTGTTATGCCCATTTGAAGCTCTCTGCTCACATTTCTAAGTGCAATGCGGGCATAGATAGCATTGACCAAGGACATGGTTATCCTACCTATTTGCTCTCAATAGGAAGCAACAGCAGGGTCAGTGGGGAAATGGGAGCTGCCAGGGGCAGGAAGGGGAAGATTTAAGTTTTCTGCATTTCAGCAGGGCTAGAAGCAGTTAAATGGGTCACCCCACCTTGATGGGGCATGCTGCCCTAGGACATTGAAGGCAAGATCTTAGCTCAGTTCAACTGAACGATTAACATCAGTCTGCAGCTCAACACTGCTTGACATGCATGTAACCAAGCTGTATGCAGAGCACAGGGCTGGCATGGCAGGGTGGCATGAGAAATAATACAGGAGAACCTGTACTTCCCATGTGGAGCAAAACCACGAGGTGCCTGGCAGGGGCATGCAGGCCCTGAGTTGAGGCAAAACCAAATAATGCCCTTCCTTCTAGCTGGATGGCAGCTGCCAGTCACTGTGGACAGTCCTTTGTGATTCCTGACACCACCTTGGTACCAAGGGTGCCTATAACGAAGGGGTGTAGGGCTAGACGCTCTTAACCCTCTAGTCAACATCTGATTTTAATAAGAGGAAGGTCAAGTCCTTACACAGCCCAGTAGCACCAATACAGACTTCTTGGGCAGAGGGAAATAAGGAGCATGCTGGTTTCTAGCTCTTGTTAAAGCATGAAGTATCACTTACAGCCTATTGCAGCCAGCAGCATCCACCAGCTCCTGCATGACAAGGAACAGTGCCCAACATTTGTCAGCATTAACTGGAAAAAAGCAACATATTTCTCCTTACTTGTTTACGATTAGAGCCCCTCCCAACGTTAGTCATACTGGGGAATTTTACCTGTCACGGTTATCCCATTATTGAAGCTGTAAGTGGTGTTGAACCATGAAGGTTTGGGGCACAAAAATCTCTTTGGTGATCTTCAGAAAATAAAAGTGTTTAAAAAGGCTTAGGTCTAACATAGGGACTATGTGGAGGGGAATACTGGAGTGCTGGGAATTTTAAAAGGCCTGAGGTATAACCGTTTCCACAGCTACCTGATTTGGAAACCAAGGAATGGGAGGATAGTTTAGTTTATTACGAGGTTGATTTCTTTTCTCATTTCTCTAACAGAGTGTTTTTATCATGTGAAACAACACTCAGCGCCACAGCCAGTTAAATAAAACAAGTGGGAGAGAGATGAGAAATAATTCTGAAACCTTTCTAAAATGAAGGCTTTCTTCCAACTCTGGAGCCATAAATAAAATCAAGTATTTGCCCTCAGGGAAGAACATAACACAACACCAATTCAACTAAAGGAATCTTTTACCAAGGCACGTCTTTGCCCCCGCAGTCTGTTACCATGTCTTCTTGTCATTCTCTTCTGTTTGGGAGTCAGAGTCACTCTTTGCATTTAATAGCTGTGTACTACCAAAAGTCACCCTGAAGGATCCAGCAAAGCCAGTGGAATTTGGACAGGCCTGATTTCTAACATTTGCAGTTCCCTGAAACAGGACTTCAGCCTCTGAGGTTTACCAAGCAGCCTGCACACCCACCAGCCCTGGCACCTCCCACTAGCAATGCCCGAGTTTCTCGCAGCACCACCACGACCCTGTTCCTTACAAGACAGTGCAAAAGTTGCAGAGCTTTTTTCTGCTGCAGGATGATTTCCCCAGACTTGAACACATGCTCTGTATGAAGCTGTTCCATGTTGGGGGGCTTATTTCAGAAGGGGCTCCCAGCAGAATTTCCCTACACTGTGAAACATTTGCAATCCATGTTCGTATTCCCCATCCATATGAAAACCATACAGAAGCCAAACAAAATCACACCCGAAGACCCATGTAGGCACAGTTTTCCCCTCCTTCTTTCACTATAGTGAAATACTGTCTTCCTTTCTCCCTCCTTCAAATGCCAAACAAACCCCAAAACCAAAAGCAATCAGAACCTTTTATGAAGTGAAAGAGTGCAGTGGATTGCACAATATGGCCAAAGACTTCATATAATAAGTCCCAAAGGTCACATATGGGGCCACATTGTTTATGGACATATGTAAATGTCCTGGTTTTGGCTGAGAAAAAGGTCTTGGAGTAAAACCTGACAAAACCCTGTAATTAAGTAAGATAATAGCTTTCTTGCACAGAATTTTATTTTCAAATACTGAAATCATCCTCTATGGCATAAATCTGTGTTCATTACATTTATCAGCAGCCTCATCTCCAGCATGATTTACATTCCCCCTTAAAGACTTTCTAAGCCAGGCTGCCCTAACCCCAAAACAGCTGAAATAACCCAGAAGTGTGTGCAGTGGCAAGGGGGTGCTAAGGCAATATTGTAATCTCGTTTCCCATCTGGCTTTTTCTGCATTTCCATTTCGCCTGTGTGTTTACAAAAATGTAAAGTTTTATATTTCAAAATGTCTTCCAAAGGTATTACACCTATTAACCTTAGGGCAAGATAAACCAAACTGTGAATATATGGACTTAGAACCGTTTGCAGACTGCGTCAAAGCGTGCTACAACTTCTTTGTAGAGAAAACAAATCACACACAACCATGCTCACACTGTTAAATAGTATGTGGAAGACTTGGGAATTGTTTTTATATAAAAGCTGCTAGCACAGCAGATGTACCATTACTGCTGTTGGGGGGGTTGGGGTGTTCATTTTAGGTACAACAGCCTTCTGCTGCCTTCACCGTCCTCCCAGTTTTGGAGCTGTCATGAGCAGCCCTGAACAGCTGCTTTACTGTACAGAGGATGCTGAAACTCCAAAACACAGTCCCTCAAGTCAGCAGGATACTCCAGAGCCTGCGGAGAACAGCAGCTTTCATTACTTCTAAACACTCAACCAGCAAAACCAAGCGCCTCAGCAGCAGCAGAAATGAGAAATCCACAAAAAAACTCTGATTCAGTGGGATGAGGAGGTTGCACCCAGCAGTCAGGGGTAGGGACTGAGTTTTCCCAGAGGAATTACATCCCCACAGGGCCCGGCTAGGAATGTGCCTACAATAACATGGAAATAATAATACGCCAATATTCCAATTCCAATAAAAACATTGGAAAATACTGAGTTTTCCAAAGCTGATTCATGTGTCTATGTGGGGGGAAAAAAATAAGGTGATTTTAACACATCTTGTTCCTGCCTCCTGTTTTTCTCCACTTCTTTGAATTTCAAAATCCAAACGCTATAATTGGAGTTGAGTGAAAAACATAATCTTTGTCATATGAGAAACTGACACTTTGGCATGTTTTTACACTGAATCTGAACAAAAAAAACTATCTAAAATTTCTCATGCAGTGACAATCCAAAAAAAAATCCAGTTTTGAACCCATCCATATTGATACATTTAAACATTTTGTTTTGAGAATGTCAAAGCAATGTAACAAATTAAATCCTGCTAAAGTATATCAACATTTTATGTGAAGAATCCAAACAAACACGGAAACAAGGATTTTACCTTACCAAAGCAAAATAAAAATGTTCCACAGTTGGAAATATCTGTGCAACTGGCACCTCTCAATAAGACATTCTGATTTTGATGAAACTGCATTTTTCTAACAGAAAATTGTTCCATCAGAAATTTTGATTAGCTTTCCTGCTGTATAAACATGTTTGCTTTACACATGTCTAGGAGCAAATGCCACTTTGCAAGATTTTCATTGGTTAGGTGCCTGCCCATAAATATGAGGGTATTACACTGAGTCTGGGCTGATTTCTCCCCATTCCCCCTCCTCACGGAGAACATGGACATTCATCATCTGATTAAAAACATTATTTTTCTTTATATAAAATATATATTTCCTAATAAGCCAAGACATTTATAAATAACTTATAATACTACAGCTGAGTGCTAAACGTCATGATTTAGGATGAAAGAAGAAACCTTTCTGATCATTGTCCTTTAGTATTTCAAAGCCCATTTTTCATGTTTATTTGCTGTCAGTGGTGATAAGTGATTGCCTTGCTGTACTGCCTTTCCCCTGCAATGGTGAGTTGTTTGCAAAAGGAATGGAGGACAAGCTGTCACATCAAAGAGAAAAGACTAAAACCCACCAGGAGGTGAAGCAGGGGTTTATTGTCTTTTGCCCTGGGTTTTGACAGTTAATTAGCTCTCATCCAATTTATGCTTGTGTGGCAGCTACACCAGGGTCAACAGCAACAACTCCAAGGTGAGGCGAATGCAAAGGATACAAGACAGGAAAACCTGCTACGGAGCCCCAGGAAAGCAAAGGGCTTCATCTTTCACCCCCAGTCACAACTGATGGACTCGTTCCCTAATGAAGCCTTTGACTTGTTTGTTTTTTCCCCTCACCACACAGAGGCTTCTTTGGACAGCTTTGGGCACTGAGGAGTTGCCAAAGCGGCTGCTAAATTAAGCAGTCAGCATAGCAGCAGCTGTGGAAAACGCTGTCCCTTCAGCTTGCTTTGTGTCAGCTGCCTTGGGAAGAGGAAGAAGAGGAAGATGTCAATGAGGAGGTGGCAATGAAGGCCTTCACCAAGATCCTGTGGTGCTCCATGGAGCTGGACTTGACTGCCCTTCAGGACCTTTATCCCTTCTCAGCCACCTCTTCTGGCATCCAAAGATCCTCCAAAACCTTGCAGAGCAAATGCACTTTCCCTCTCGTTATCTGTTGCTCTTTCTGCTGCTTCAGTGAGTTTTTTCACCTGAACTTTTCCTTTTCCCTCACCATCAGTTTGAAACCCCAAGTGTGGGGAGTAGGCAGTGCCCAGGCCACGCTCCTGGGGCAGGAGCAAGGAAAGCAGTACTTTACACCATGGCATAAAACCTTTGATCAAATCACACGTCCTAGCTGCAGTAGAAGCTTAACTTCTGGAGGAGTGCTGCCCTACTCGATCCCTACACAGCAGGGCCTCACCTCTGAAACAAGGAGGTTGGATCAGTTTAGAGGTCAGGGAAATGTCTCAGGGCAATGCAACAGACAGTAGCACTGGAAAAAGAAAGAATTGTAAACGAGATGCAAATTTACTTCATATCAAAGTAAATATCCATTGAATGGGAACGTCTAGACATAACTGAACCAGTCGAGGCTCAGACTGGAGAGTCAGTCTGGAATACTACAGAGCTCTTTGGCAATGCCTAAGACGTGCCCCATTTCCAAGTGAAACCTTCACACCTTGCAGAAAGCACATGCTACCCTAAAATATAGTTTATTTCCTAGACTTAACCGTTCAGACCTTACCCAAGCAGAGCTAGGCAGTTTCTAGGCTCACAGGAGGTATATTTCCTACAGAGACACTCCTAAAGAGAGAAACTGATTCAGCCACATTAAATATGGAAAGCACTGAGTAAAACTAACACTAGCAAAATATCCAGAGTCCTATCTCAATAACACAATTGCCTGTGACAGCACCTGATGGGATCCAACAGCTGATTTTATCCCTTCCCACCCTGTGCTCCTCTACATGCATCCCATCAACGATGCCACAGTCCTTTATACTCTCTTTGTAAAATACATTGAGCAGTCACCAGCAAATTGCAAGCCTGTAGTACAGAATTATCAAACTTTTCCTATCAAAGTCACTTCTGGGGAAATTTCCTCTAAGTGAGCCAGTCTGTAACAGGAGTCTCCACAAGCAAATACTGAGCTACCAAAGCCAGTGGCCACCTCTCTGCTCATGGCCTCTGGAGGCAGACTGAGTCAATGGCTAGTGAGACACAGCAAGGAGCCCACACAAGTCACTTGCAGGAGCTGAGCTTGGGTCTCAAGGATGCAAAACACAGAGATTCCAGGTGAACTGAAGAGCCCAGACCCAAACATAGGACTATCTTTGGGATGATTCTAGCTCCTGCAGCCTCACATCATCTGGCATAACCTTATATTATGAAAAAAACCCACAATGCTATCTTAATGAAGGACGAATGTTAATACAAATTGTATGAAAGTGGTCTCATGAGACACACACAGCAAACTAAACAACAGACTAAACTTAGCCTGTGAGCTTGTGGCTTTGTGTTTCTTTCAGCTGTGAGTCATCGTGCGGGGTAAAAAACTGCCTTCCTCCCCCAAAATATCACAGAAAGTAAGCAATGCCTCACGTTACAGTGAGAGAGGCTCTACACAGCAGGGGCCAGAACTGTGTTACTCACGGGGAGCCTGGAGACTTGGCAACGTCACAGCCAAATCTGTCAATTATGTTTCACACAGACCATTGAGCAACCAGCAGAAGAGAATCGTTTTCAGCCGGTCCTGATCCAGGGAGGTTCAGAATAGAAAGAGGATAAAGATCCTTTCACTTCAAGGTCACCTACCTCGTTTCTCTTCAGTTCCTTGAAAGACTCGTTCCAATCTCCTCTCCTCCCTTGCTATCATGAATGTTGTGCACAGCCCCGGTCTTTTCCCCGAGGTGATATGATCTGTGCCTGCTGCCTCAGGACTTGGATGCTTTGCCCGGGAAGGCTGCCAGCCGGGTGAGGGAAGTGAGCACCTCTCCCAGATCAGCAACGAGTCCAAACAAGCCTTTCTTCTGCACAAATTTGGAAGTTTGGGAGTTCAAGCGTGTACGTGAAACCACTCCCAGCAGATTTAATGGATTTGCATTGGCAAACATTCAGTGATTCAGCTCAGGTCTCCCTCACCTTCAGAAATACACACATCAGGTACCCTGGGGTGTGTTACCTGGAAAGCACCACGACTCCACCACACTGCTCTAGCTCAGGTGCTGCATCCACTTTTTGCAGTGTGGGCACTGAAAAAATAAGGCACTGAATAGCCAACTCCAAGGGAAGGCAAGTCAGACACCCTGAAGCTGAGTCTTCTGCTTTGATCAGGAGACAGTTTCCTCTGTACACGCTTCTTTTAGCAAAGGAAAACAAGTTCCTTAATACCAGTTCCAGGGTGGAATGCATAAGCATGAAGAGACAGCCACCTGTGTAAGAAATGCACATATATGCAGCTTGACAGTAGCTTTCCACGTATTTAATATCCAAGTATATCAACTACTGCCTACTTTGGGACAGTGAGCCATGACTGCTGCCACAAGACGTGGGCTCTCATGAGCCCTCCCTGCACCAGCAATTAGTGATGCCAGCACGAAGAGTCAGAAAAGTCTCAAATGCCGTGACCAAGGCAGGTGCCAGGCTCTGCAGGAGACAGTTCCAATGGCATAATGGAGGAGAAGGACTGTGTCTTGTCTGAAGTGTTGTAAGACCAGCCAGGGCAGGATTCATTCCCACACCAGGCTTTTTCCTAGATTTTTTTGTACAAATTTCCCCCAGCCCATACCCATGAGGAACACCAGATACTCCCTCACTAACTCTCACTGATGTTTATCTACACTTCTTTTGGATTTACATAGGCCGCAGGGGGTGAATAGAACTTGGAAATAATCACAGCACTTTACCACCCTCTCCATTACAAGACCTTTTTCAAATATCTGTGGGAAGATGCTTCTGCTTGAAGGACCTGAACAAGGAGGACAGCCAAGACTCCCAGTGGTCAATGACCTGTCTATTTACCTATTAACTAATTACCTATTAGACTATTAAATGTCTATTTACCTTTGGGAAGAACACTGTGAGGCTTTTGAGAATGGATTTTAGAAGGTAAAGCTTCTAAAGGAAGATCAGTATTAGGACATCAAGTACCTCTCCATTTCAAAACCATACCAAGAAGAACATTTTTCACATGTGCATGCATATCTTTTGTCAACAAAGCTGTAAGTCAGACTTATGAGAGAGGGTTGAGAGGTGTTTTTTGAGCAACCCTCAACCCAGTATTTTATAAACATCACTTTTCATTTCTAACTGCACTGCAGATCCATTATGGATAAGGAAAGTGGTCCTAAAACACAATGAAGAGCTGGATTCCTGAGGTCACAGCCTTGCAGCTATGAAACAATGACCTCAGTGCAAGGAATAGATGGAACACACACTAAGCCCTATTAAAGAGGGAAGCTGGCAAACAATGCTTTCTAAGTCATTTAAATTTGCAGCATGCTGAGCTGAGGGTGCGTGAGGCTGTAGGGGAGCTGAAGTAGCCATGCCAATAGATTTATCTGCTCCCGGGGGCTCGAGAGGCACCCTGCTAGCAGGGGCACTGGAGAGCTGGATGAGCAGTGTGTGTCTAAACATGCACACAAACACACTCAATTTTTGGTCTCATCACCCAGGGACTAGAGAGGCTTTCTGCTGAGGGGCTCCCTGCTGACACAAAGGTTCACACAGACCAGGCACAGCTTTAGTTTCAGGATGTCACAGCTCCAAAGCAGCCCTCAGGAGATGTTTTATTGAAAAGCTTATCCCGAGCCTTTACTCATACCACATCTTTTGTGCCTTTCTAGTGCTACAGAGGAGCTCAGAGCTCCCACGAGCTCTCAAGCACCCTCTGCACAGAAGTTACAACACAAAATCGTCAAGGGCATCACTTTTCTGGCAGGCTCTTCTCCTCCTCCCCCCAGTTTCAATGCCCTTGGCTTTTGAACAAGTGAAAAGCTTTCGACTTTGAGCAGTCATTGGAAAAAAAGCGATGCAACCTGTGGGAGGAAGAGATGTCAGAGGAGAAACAGTCAGGCAGAGGAAAGAGTCTCTGCTCACCACAGGTCTGCTGGCTGTCAGAGATTATGAGATGCAGCTGGGAGAAGTGCCATTGCACAATCAGTCAAAGCAGCGGTGTTTCTTTCAGAGGCATTCAGATGCCTGGGCATCCTACTGAGTCTCCAAGTAAATAATATTTGATTGTGACAAGTGCCTGGTATACTTCTGAATGCTGTAAGAAAATAACGCACTGACGTTAGGAAAATATTAGAGTGGCGTAAGTCAATCCCACTCATCCTATTAAGAACAACAACAAAAAAGTCCAAAAGCCCACACATCTGATTAAAAAAAAAGTCCTCACCACCATTAGCAATCATAAAAGCCACTTTCCTGGCAAGGCTCAAGCTACCTGCAGAGAATTCACTTTCCTTGTCTCCTGACAAGAAGCTCAAGGAAAAAATGCCATCCATTCCTCTTTCCTCTATATGCTTCACTCTGCTCCATATGGTGCTGCCTGATAGTAAATGAGAAATTAAAAACATTAGCATCAGCCTCTGCCCTCTCCTCCCCCATCGCTTTCTCCCTGCAGTGACTGTACAAAAGACACTGGCCCAAGCTGGAGAGCAAACCATGTAACTGCTGAGCTCTGGAGTCACGTGAGTGCTCTGTTGTCTGCTCAGCTCATAGATGCCAGTTTTGCCAAGCAGTGATTGTCCTTCTGAATTGTCCTATCTTGGAAAATAACCATATTGACAGACTGAAAATCTCCTCATGGACTTCTTTTTTTTTATTGGTTTGAATAAAAAAAAAGAAACAGACAATCAGAAATGAAAACTTACTAAAACCTTTGAGTCTGAGGCAGGCAGCAGGAAGCTGTAAGATTATATCCCAGTCCTTCCAAAACAGAATTTTTAGACATCTTTTCTCATTAAAAAAAAAAAAAAATCTAAACAAAAAAAAAATTCCATTAAATTCCAGTCATAATCTTCAACCACCATTTTACTTTATGTCTTGGATCCTTTCAAAATCAGCTTCAGCCTGTGCCACGTGCAGTCGGCTCCTTCACAAAAATATTGTAAAACAGGATCCAAACATTATTTTTTTGATACTTTGGAGCAATCGAATGGAAAGCCCAAGAATTGGGAGACGTAGTCAGTAGGCACAGAGTTTTTATTTCTATTATTCCCGTAGCACCCAGGAGTGGAGGCAAGGGCAGGTGCCGCATTGGCTTGGAGAAAGCTGTCCCTCCTTGGTGCACTCAGCAGGAGTCAGAGCCAAACAAAGGGAGAAAAGGTCACGGTGAAACGGGCACAATGAATGTTACAAATAACTCATCACCACATGTGAGCGTGTGATCTCTGTAGATCAATCTTGGCTCTTCGCAGAACAGCCGTTACAATCACCCCGTCTTTGTAAGCATCACAGATTTTTGTAAGATTTGAACGCTGAGGGTAAGTTCATCACCAGGCTATCATTGTGACAGCCTTGACTTTCACAGGCAGATCTGTGGGCACCACTGAGCCTTCTGTGCACAAGGATGCTCTGCCAAGGGGATATTTCCCTTGCAGGCAGCACCTCAACCCCACGCCTCCAGCCACATCTTCCTCACTTACCAAAACAGTGAAGAGTGAAATATTAATGAGAAGGGTACAAGTGCTGCTGTTAAGGAGGATGCTCCTGCACACACATTCAGTGCTTGGCAGAGCCACCAAAGCAAAACCATCATCAGTCATAGAATCATAGAATCATTATGGTTGGAAGGGACCTCCAGGGTCATCAAGTCCAACCTTTATCCCATCATATTCCTAACCATTAGACCATCAGACCATGGCCTCAAGTGCCTCATCAACCCGTTTTTTGAACAACCCCGGGGACGGTGACTCCACCACCTCCCTGGGCAGCCCATTCCAGTGCCTATTCCAGTGTCAGCCCAGGATCCTGGAGAGTTGGAGGTTTCAAGAAATGTTGATTCAGTCGCTCCATCAATCTTTCCATGTATGCACATGATCTGAAACAGCAGCAGAGCAAAGCATGGCACGTGGCACTGTTCACACAGGGCATCAGCTGAGATTCAGGCTGCCCATTGGGGTCCCTGTGCAAGGTTTGGGACGTTGCAGACCCTGTTCTCATTGGCCTCCACACCAAAATGTTCCCACCAAGAGGATAAGGCCATAAAGTCCCTCCAGCAGAGCTCTCTCAAAAGGCCTGGGGAAGCGTGCAAAGGAAGAAGATATAACAGATCTTCATTTTTTCAGTCATTTGTGTAAAAAAGCTTGCTCCGAGATTGTAAAAAACCACTGATAACTGCCAAAGCTGCCTCAGACTTCATAACTGCCACGTCAACAAAATCTATGGCCCTCTCTACAATTCACTTAGCACACCTCAGCCCAGCACAAGCCAAGTGCAGAGAAAGCTGCTCCTGAAAGGAGACACTGGTTTCATCATCTAACGAAACCAGTATAACCCAAGAAATCACTGCTCTTCCTACCCTCTTCCCTCCTACAGCAGCAATGGCAGCCACTCCCCCAAAAGGGAGCATGGAGAATAGGGTGCATGAAGCTTGCAAACAGAGGAATAAAAGAGGTGACAGCAGCTTATAAATACCAAGGAATAGAGAGGATGAATTCAAGGATAAAAGTGAGAAATGGCCTGAAACTGGAAATGGAAATAGAAAAATCCATGCTGAACATGATGGAGCTCTAATCTATGCAGAGAATTACAAGGGAAATAATTTACCTGGAGAACATCCCTACACATGCACAAAAAAAATAATTAAAAGATACTTGCAGGGAAATGCAGTACCAGAATCACCTCTCTAACTAGGAGGCTGTTTGGATATTTACTCCTTCTCTTACAAAAGGCAAAGAGATTCATACCTAATCAAAAAAACCTAGCATAGCATGGATCAAAGAGTGAGTCCATCTGGTAAGCCTTTGGAAAGCACACCTCTCGACTAACTGCCAAACCAAGCACTTCTTATCAAATATATTTTTGCCACATACATAAAAAGAAAGAAATCTAGGAGCAGAAGGCTACATTGGAATGCTCCTTCTCACTTGATTGCTGTTTCTCCAGCCAGAAGGAGAATACCACATATCATGCAATGTATATGCAGAGGTAACTCCTGTTCTCCTTCAAAAAAAATATAAAAATCAATGGGACTTTTGTCACAGACAATGTCAGAGTCCAGATTTCACTCTAGGGCTGCAAAACATGCTGCAAGACCAGGCCAGGCTGAAATGAAGGGTAACCACTGTGGATTTACATGGCATTTCCTATCAGACAAAGCGTTCCCACCTCAGGTGGAAGGTTTGTGATGTGCCCACCAATGAAAGCCTTTGTGCCATGCTGAAATTGAAGCATTCCAAGCAGAGTCCTTAAAACCTGACACACAGAAAAGGCAGGCAGCCCCCGTCATGTGCAAATCCTGGCATCCAGGCACACTGACACAGCCTGGGCTCCAAGCCTGCAGACACATTGGCAGATGTCCCCCAGGCTTTTCCAAGCCTTTGAGGCTGTTCAGTCAAGTGTAGACGCTGTCTATGAGCCTCTGTCATTGCTTTATCTTCTCTGTTTGAAGGTGTCTATAGACGTGGGGCCCCGGTACTAATGCAGCACAGTTGCAGAAAAAGCTCTGAGGGAAGCTTAAGAGCAGGATAAACAACTTATTATGGTTAATGGTTTTCTCAGTGTTTCAACCAATGCAATGCCAGTCACCCAAAGGCGGGGCTGTGGGTCTCAACGTTAGCACAGGCATAACAGAAAGTGCTTTTCAAGGTCTATCTTCCTGCTAATACTGGATTACTTTTTATTGTATCATAAAAATTTTCCGAATGGCAGTTCAACAAGCCAGGACTTGATTCACAGACCTGCTGTGTTACTGATGCAGCTGAGGTCAAGAACTACAAATAGAGCAGATAATTAGAAGGGAAGTGCGTGCTGCTGAGCAAACACATCAAGCATGGGGAGATTTTCTGCTCTGGAAAGGTAGAGAAACTGTGTTTACAGAACCCAAGCACCTTTTTTCAAATTGGATTGGAAAATGCATCCACCAAAAAACATAAAGGACTTGAAGGCTTACAAATACCCATATTCAACTTAGTTGCTTATTTAGGGTTTGAACATGGGGTTCTGTATATACCCGACAGACCAAATTCACCAGTGGCATCACACAACACAGGCAGCCCTTAGCAGATCTGTCCCCTCATTTCCCAGGAAAACGAGGGATCAGGGACAACCCTTAGGGACTAACAGATCACCTTCACTGCTGGAAGAAATGAAGAGAAATGCATTGCAGCAAACAGAGCTGCACACAGCTTCCACCAGCAAAAAACAGGCTTCACTGTCTTGTTTTACACCCTGGAAAGCAGAGTATGGATTCCTCTCACCAGGAAGAATTCAGTTGACCGACCTGCTAGGAGAGAAATTCTTACTTTGCTACAGAAGCAAAATGTCTGAAGCTTTTCACTCTTGCTTCAACTGTGAGTTTTGCTGGTTTTCTCATCTCGTTTCAAGATCTAGTTAATTTTTGTGTTTCACTTTCTTCTCCAAACCTGGCAGCAGACCACCAGTTTTGGATGCACCTTTGCGCCTAAGGACATGGTAGACAAACAGTTCATTCATACTTTTAAGAGATGCTGTGCGTGTGGACATCAGGCAGCATTCAGATGCTTCAGAAGACACACAATCCACATTATTCATCCTGTCAGCAGAGTAATGTTACGCCATTGACAAAACCCCTACGTAAACACCCGGCTGGTAATATGATTACACCCTAAGGAAAAAAAGATTGATAGTCTTGGTGATTCTACTGTGCTATAGCCATAGAAGCCGTCTTTGCCTGTGTATTTCTCTAACCCTTCCCTGAAACATTACTAAATACCATTGCCTGACAAAGGTGAGCTCTAGAAGTTAATAACACGTCGCAGAAAGAGCAAGATAAAACCCCAGTGTTAAGCTTGAAGCTGTAGCCTTTTTGCTCACTAATGAAGCTGCAGATAGCAGAGATATTTTTAGGATGCCTGCAAACCTCGTCATAATCCACAACGAAAAGTTTAGCTATGATAGGAAGACATGGAATGTTACAGAAAAATTAAAACTCAAATATCTCCTGGTGCTATTAAAAATGCCCAGAGAGCCAATACAAAAAGCCTTACCTGACACAAAACAAATTTAAACAAATATTCTTTAGTGTTGTAATTCCTGGAACAAAACTTATTAGCAAATTTTAATTAATTCCGCTCCAGGCACTATGATACACTATCAGTTACTCCCTTACCCCCCCGGGAAATATTTCACTATTGCTGTCAGTCAACTGCTTGAATGCTCAGAGTTTACCAGCTGCATAACATATATTGATTTTTGATGAATGACATCTCTCTCTGGGCCATTATGGTTTTGTTTTCAAACCTTATTTAATTGTTCGCCTATTTTTCAGTGAAATAAATGCAAAGTGTTTATTCTCCAAAGGCAGTAAACAGAGATCTCAGGTCTAGTTTCTATGACAACCTCACTTGATACAGCAAGCCTAGATTATCTCTAATGACAGACATGGAGTTTAAATTGCACATTCTGCACAAACAGTGCACTGTTGACCTTTTATTGAAAAATGGAATACAGTGTGATTAGCATAATGTGCTATATGAAAGGGAAAATTGTGGAATAATGCAGATTGTACTCTAATCATAACTACAGTGCTAATCTCCAGCAAACTGTTTGCCAGAACATGAAGCTTTAAAAATTAAGATTTTTCCCAGACACCATTTTCAAATCCTGTTAGATAGTAATGCTATCACATTAAATAGTTCTCAGATAACACTTGCTGCTTCTGCTATTTTCCTCCCATTGCAGGTTTTAACAGGGGAGTAAAATTGCATAGGGTTATGCAGAAATACGGCAAAAATATTCCAGCTATGAGAACTATTTTTAAACCTCCTGAAGGCAATTTTTTCTCATGCTTACACATTCATTTGGAAGCAAGAGCCAAAAGACATAGTCCTTTCTGTCGGGTGCTGTCGTCCAAACCCCGCATGTTTTCCTAGGAGGAAAATTTGCACGTACGCTAGTGAATAAAATCCAGCTCATCTGTGGAGGCAGGGAGGCTGCAGGAGGCATTCTGCTTTGCAAGAGCAGAGATGGAAAAGATCTTGCCTTCGTATGCAGCAAGTTGCAGCAGGCTTTGATTTTGCCATCTACAATTTGTTGCTGCTCACAGAAACGTCTGCAGCAGGTTACAGAATGCTGATACTTTGGGGACTTTGGTGCATGAATTAAGGTTCCCATTGGAGCTGGAAGAGTCCTACGCTGCTGTAAGGTGACAGCAGGCTGTTAAGTGTGTCCTTCCCTCTGCAGAATACTTTTACATTTATATTCTTTAAGCTTCCATGAAACAGTAGGAAATATTTCCAATTACAGAATGAGATTTCAGTTCACTTGTGTTCAACAAAATAAGTGAATAGCCTAGAGAAAAACAAACAAACTAAACCATAATTAATATAAAATGCTGTTATAGATAGTAGAACTGATTGATCAAGGAATTGAAGATGAAGCAGAGACTTTCATTTCTGCAGTGCCCCAAAATAATGCCTGGTTGACTGTTACCCTCCTGACTATGTTTTTATAAAGTTTAAAAAGTGGCATTGGTCACGTTTCTAGTGAGTGCCAAGTACAGAGGGAAAAGATAAAAGTAGCTCTCCATTGCATAGTAGGAAGTCTTGGGCTGTCTGTGCCTGGTCATAAGAACTGAAAAATCACAGACAATCAGCTATTCCCCTTGTTTCTTCCAGAGGATGGTATTCAGCAACTAGATCTTATTAGCATCATATCACATCAAAGCGGTCTCTCCTTCCCTCCCTGTTCAGCAAACAAGGTAAAAATCATTTTCAGGTCCTTGTCTACAGAACAATGCCATTAGAGGAAACCTATTCCCTCATTTCTCTCTCACTCTAATGGGTTTATGCCATTACTACTGTCAGCTGAGTTGTTTTTAAACAGCAGTTAAGGCAGCAGCAATAATAAGCCATTTTTTTAGCACAGGCAGACCCCAGTGTGCTTGCATTCTATGCAGCTATTCACCACCCCCCTATTCTCTGCCTATCAAGAGATCCCTGGTTTTCAGGGTTTCCCATTTGGCAATATAATATTTTTCTTAACCATTGTCTTCCACTACAGCAGCTGACAGGAAGGAATCAATTAATTTAAAGGACATCCACTTGTTTTCACATGGAGTTATTACACTCGTAAATGTAATCTTGTCATTTGATGTATAAGATGGGACACTCTGTGTGGTAAAGCAGCACATCCCAAGCTCAGGTATCGCTAATCCCTGCAGCACTGCCCAGACTTGTCCACTCTAAGAGTCATTTTTAAACTTCAATGCCTCATGTGAGGGCAATGAGCATGTGTGGTGCTGCTCGGGTGGTGGGTTCAAATGTTACCATACATTTTATAAATCTTTACCAAAAAAATAATAAATCAAGGTAAATATTGACAACAAAACCGGCAGCAAAAGCCAACGGGTCTGAGCAGTAACTTTACAAGTGGTCTCCCTCCCTCCATCCTGGTATGTCCAAACACAAATAAGTGAGTGCTTTTAAAGACATTGTAAATTACAAACCTATTTAAACACAGGCTCTCACCCCCGCCTCTCTGTCAGACTAATACATTCCCTGGATGTTCACTTCCACAGGTCAGGAGAATAGAATTACTTCCCTGTGCTTCTACCACATTCTTTTCTTTTCCCTCATAATATTTTTAGTTAGAACACTAACTTTTGGTATCTCCAGTTAATTCTTATCCCCTGTTTCACGTTCCCTTCAGGTACGGTTTGCATAGCTCTAGTCACTTGTACAAATATTTGAAACCGGCGAGACAAACCAAGCATAACAAATCCAGAAATAAAGCAACTCCCACAGAAGCTAATGTTTACCCAAACTGGAGTATGAAATATTCCATACCTCTCTCCAGGCAGCCTCTTCTGCTTCTCTAAGGTGGGATCTGCTGACACTGTGGATAGTAAGGACCAAAGAGCCAAAGTCCCTGTGATTTCTGCATCCCACCTCAGTAGTTCAACCTTTTCAGCCTACGCTGTGTGACCCTGGAAGGGCTACAGCTCTTGTAGGCTGAATGCAGGTGCAGACTTTGAGATGATGAAGGTGCATGTATCAGTCCCATACTCATCATGCAGAAGAGTCTGGACTCCAGGCCAGACACAGACACTGTCTACCTCACCATAGGACTGACCTGTGAGCAGGAATCGCCGTCTCTTTATTGCCCTATATCATCAACAGAGCTGGGATTTGGATACCATAGCAAAGTGAATAAAAAAGTTCAATTGGGCAAGAAAAATTAACCGACAGATCTAATTAAACAAATTACTCCCATCAAAGTAAAGCATGTTCTTAAGAACACTGAACATTCACTCTAGCTGATATGATCACCTTCCTGCAATAAGTAAACATCTCCTACAAAAAGTCAGACAGCTGAAATACCATTTGTTTTGAAATGAACTTTTAGCCTCATAGCTCAGCAAAGCGTCCACACATTTTTTTTTCTCTGAAACTTAACCAGCTCTGTGAGATGCCAGACAGCTAGGAGAGCACTCCAGACTAGAAACAAAAAGATATAATTGTCTTGGGACCGCCACAGTCATTGCTCCTATCTATGCACATCCCACCACTTTTGTAAGGCTGACAAAACACTCACAGGTAGCTCTTCCACTCCCAGCTGCTTAGCAATGCTGTGAATTACAACTGGAGCTGGAACAAGGCAACTGGCAGAAATGAAACATAATGTGCTCAGCTGCTGCTGTAAAAACCACGAGTCACAAACAGATGCAAGACACTGATTTACGTTTACCCACAGGTTTATAGACACAGGGAGCTCATCCCGAAGGTGAAGCTGGTTTGCCATTCACTTAGAGGATTTCTAGTCCTCTCCCATGCTCAGTAAACTGTGAGATCCCTGAAGGGCCACCCAGCCCTTTAGCTCCCAGCCATGGATATCTGAGACTCCCCTTTGCAATCCTCATAAGCACAGGGAAGAGTTGGGGTGCTCAGGTGGCACCTGAATTTTTCTGAGGTTCTGAAATAAAGTACCCTGCAATACAAGTTCTGTAATTAACATACACTATTACTCTGTATATTCAGTATGCTCTACTGCCTACCCGTAAGCAACATTCACTTATGCTTTGATCCAACTGGAAACTAGATTTCTAAGTAAAAATCAGGTTGATGTTTACAATCACATACTTTAAAAGTTACCTTTAATTTTAAAGAAAAAGGCATTCATAGAAGGGGCTTCTACCCGTCACAAGAGCCTCTGCTTCAGCTACGTGTTGACATCCTTTCAGATACACTTTGTAATGACTAAGGACTGTTCAGGACCTTCAACATCTATCACTGCATCCTCTGGGAAGAAAATATTTGATCAAGAGATGCTGGGGAATTATTGTCCCATCCAGGGAGGGGGTTCTTAACCAGGTCAGGAGAAGCATGAGGGTAAGGTTTCTCAAAAACTTTTCTTCAGCGTCTTCATCTGCTGAAGGTCCTTTCTTGTTCTACAGCGAGGTAATGAGGACAAAACACAGTAAATGAGTGAATAGGAGCAGACAGACCAATCCTAAAATGGGCGACGGCTTGCAGTGAGGGTGGCTTCCAGATTTGCTGGATTCATGCTACATCAGCAGGCTGTAGGAGAATTTGAGAATTATATTATTAATCAGAGTCTGTGAAAAACAAGATGAGAGTCAAACTGCCAGGCATGACAGGAATGTTAGTCAAAGGTGTCTGTAAACTCCTGCTGACCCTTTACACCAACCAGGTCGAGAGCTCTTTCATTAATGCTAATGCTTTTCATATTAGTGCTTCACAGAAAGAAATCCTGCTGACTGCTGGGGTCAAAGAGTTCGCGAGATGTGTTGGCCACATCAGCAATACACTGATGATTGTTTCTGACGTGACCCCACAGCTAATGAAGGGCCATTTGTGAGGGAATTGCTTTTCACGCAGAAAGAGGTTTGTGATGAAGGTATAAAACACATCTGGAGTAGGACCGGGTGCTTCTTTCATGATGCAGTAATGAAAAAGACCACCTTCCTACTGCTGCACAGTGCATCTGTGTAAGTAACACCTGCCCCTGCATTTCTTCTGCCCGCTCCTGTCACAAAATTTCCTCATACACAAGATGCTGCTTTAGCTCCTGGTTGCTAAATGACCAACACCCCTCTATTCATGACCCCATACAGAATCACAGAGTCACAGAATGGTTTGGGTTGGAAGGGACCTTAACGCTCATCCAGTCCCAAACCCCTGCAGGGACACCTCCCACCAGACCAGGCTGCTTCAAGCCCCATCCAACCTGGCCTTCAACACTGCCAGGGAGGGGCAGTCACAGCTTCTCTGGGCACCCTGGGTCAGTGTCTCACCGAAAGTATCAAGTGCTTCATCTGTAAAATTGGACATTTTGAAGCCCGGGTGGATAGTACAGCTCATGAGTTCTCAGCCTACTACATCTCCTGCATGCCTCTCTTGTGGGGCTCCTCTCACTGAGGCCTTAGAAAGAAAAAGCTCGAGTGCACTGCAGTACAGGGACCACAGCAGCAGGCAGTACAAAGGGATAACGAAATAGTCCCAATCTTTTGTGTCACCACTGATGTTACTGAAGTTTGTCCTTTCTAGCTTGCAGTTTGAGTCACAATCCAGAAAGGACCCCAGGAGCAGTGACTGCAGAGTGGCAGAACAAGAAAGCCCCTTAGCAATAGGGTGGTTTTGTTCAGTAAGAAACTGTCTGCAATCTGTTCTGTAGTCTTCTGCTAGGAGACCCACAGCCACAAATCAGCCAATGAGTTATCCTTGCTGTATAATCCTGTGTTAGACAACTTTTCCACCCACCTTGGTAGACATCAGCTCCTGCACTTGCCCAGGCACGAATCTATCACAGAATCATAGGAGAGAGGTCTGGAAGGGCCTTTAGGAGGTCATACAGAAAGGGGCATGGACTCTAGCACTCTTGACAGATATGTCTCTAACCAATTCTAAAAACACTCTGTGGGGACCCCCAAGAAACTGGGCCTGAGAAGCCTCTGTCCTTGTCATAAAGAAAGATAGTTCCTATTACTGTGTCTCCCTAGGATCTCAGGAACATCCTTCACTTTATGTAAATTATGCTCTTCTGTGATAGCCTGGAGGCTCTCTTCCCTAACAGATAACACCTTGGCTGTTTATAAAAGACCTTCTCAGACTTGCAGGTTTAATTTGTTAGTGAATAATGGTTTCATTACCTAATAGGAGGGGCTACATGTATTATGGGGGACTGCAGAATTATGGGGGTTTTAATTATTTTCACCCCGAGGAGAACAAGTTACCATAACAGTGTATGGGTATATAGGTATGACAAGATTTTGAGGAGGAAGGGATTGCATGTAAACCTACAGAATCAACCAAGTAGAAAATCTACAGAGATGATAAACAAGGAACATTCATCCCCGAGAACATTTCCCTTCGAGAAGGACCTACTGGAAGAAAAAAATTCCATATTATGAAATATGTCAAGGTGTCGGATATTCCTTTCCATCCCTCAGAGTGGGGTGAGACAGTGTGTCTCTGAGCAAGCCTTTTCTGTTGGATCTGTTGTTCTTTGCATCAACATGATATGATACCAAGCAAGAAACAGCAGTAACACAGACTCGGGTTTCCCACCCCACCAGTGACCTGCAAAACCATGGGTTCTTCTGCTGGAGCTCTTTGTCTCTACGGTCCAGGGGGGACATGCAACAAAAAGCTCTTTTTTAAAAAAACACTTTTCCACAGAAAGTTTTAGCTTTGATCAGCCATTGCTCTCCAGCACACGTTTAGTCAAAATTCCCAGCCTCTCCTTCAGCTCCCCACTTGGGTAGTGGAATGGGACAACAGTTCACAGCTGTATTACTGCTGCTCTTAGGGTTGCAGTGGAGAACAGAACTCCAAAAGGCATCAGAGGGCACAAGCAAAGAATTTTAGGTCAACCACAGCACTTTTCCCTGGTGCCTCTCCTGGGGTTGTTTTTTCCCCACAGAAAAAGTAGCAAAACTTCATTCTAAAAATGGCTGCAGTTAAGACCGAAGCCACCAGCGCGGATGGTGTAAATCAGGAGGACATGTACCATACCTCTACAGTCTAATCAGTTACAGCTGGCAAAGTCCAGAAGTTTTTAGTAAGAGCTGTGCTGCTGCCTTAACCCACACTAAAAACAAGAGTCCATATGCCTAAAAGCTTATCTGGTTCATTCAGCTGTATCAGCTGGTCTAATAAGAGATCTCTCCTTACAGCTTCACCATGGAAATGGGAGTCATTTATCAAGAAGGACTTTTCCCTGAACTACCTTGACCTGTCCTGTTGATGCTGCTTTCTCACTGTGGTTTGTACACACTTGGGGGATAGTCACACAGTCTAACTCTTCAAATGCATTACAAGCTCACGTGCCCTATATAATAATGGGACCCCAAAAAGCATTGCAGAAAGCTGTTAGAGACCTCCAGTTAGATGCTACTGCTATATCTTATTGAATCCCAAGGACTTACCTCCAGCATATATTTCTATACATAGACTTAACTCTGGAGCTAAGTGGATTTATATTGATTTCAATGTTGTTACAACATTTGCCAATATGTGTGCTTGGAGCATATTCATTCAACTTCAAATTATGTATCTTTTTAAAGGGTGCTAATAGCACCATTTGATGTGGTAATTATTGATATTGGCTTCCTGTAGAAAAAGCACTCAAACTACCAGCTAATTTCACGCGGGAAACAGCTGTCACGGGGTAATGACATTAAAAGTCACTAAGCTGATCTGCATTCAAAGCCGTGCCATGGAGTTGAAAGGCCCTGTAGCCAATTATTACTCCTCCGAGACAGACAGTCCCCAGACACAAGCAACATATGCAGATCCATCCCACCTTGGCTTTCATCAGATCCTGCTGACCCTCTGTAGCTACAGCAGTATAAGAAGGGCACATGTTAGGCAGTGGGGAGATAATCACACAGAGATCCCAACATGTTCTGTCTGGCATGTCCTGTTAACACCTGCACGTTGTACACAGGAAGAAAAACCAGCAGCAAGAGACAATTTTTACAGTGTCCATTCTATGTGGCTTCAGTGGAGCTAATAAACACAGGGCATTCTGTGCAGAATCTCCCAAGTCTCTTCATCTGCCACAACAACCGTGTCACTGACAGATGAACAATGGCTGGTTTTTCTGGTAGCTGTGGGTACACAAGGAATACAGGTTTGCACCCAGGGCTCGTGAGGAAATAACCTTAAATTCATTGTTGGCAAAACCTGGTGCTACTTGAGTGAATCTAGTGAACCTACCCAATTTGCAGTGATTATAAAACTAGGCAAAAGCTAATAAAAAGGTCCAAAGAAAGGTACTAGGGCAGACAAATTGCCTTGGCAGAGATTTTCCAGCCAAAAACTTATCTGGCTGTTGCTGCAGGTTCTGACACAGAGGACTCCCATGACCATATCTATGCTCACTCCCTTCAAGGTCTCACTTGCTCTGACTCCAGCCTTTCTGGTAGAATTGATACAAAGTTCAGTTATTCCTCTTTCCAGAAGGAAGAAGCCCCACTGCCGAAGGTCCCAGCCCTTGATCTCTTTCCCACATCTCTCAGAAGCTTAAGTTGACCTTTCCAGCCACCCTTCAGGAGCAGACATGCTTCCTGTGAGCAGAGTGAAGTGAAAGGTCTTCCATCGCTTTAGCCTGAAGAAGTGACACGATCCATGAGTATATACAACTGGTATGATCCATACCATTCACATAAGAGGTCTACATGACTTTCCTACACTACTCCAAGGTATCTCCATTCCAAATGCTCCTACTCTTCCTGCACATGACTGCTTTGTCAGTGAGTTCCTCCTGCTTTCCTCCAACTCTTCTCCCTGCTGTAACCAGTTTCACCCTGGGAACCAGCTCTTTCACTGGAAGGAGGGAAAGTTATCATTCCATGATTTTAATCCCTCTGTCACGTGATTCCCCACCATACCAGCTGCTGCCTATTCCTCAGCCTAGAACCAGGTTTCTCATGTGGAATTGATACAACCTGCTAAAGAGTGTGACCACGCAACGGTCAAAGTCTTGACAGCCTGCTAACCCAGAGCAGATGTGGCAGCAGCATGCAGACATTAGTCCATCAAGTACCTATTTCCAAATCCCAGAAAGCACCTCGAGAAAGGAAACAACCCCCCTGGGATCAGCAGACAAGAAGCACAAGATCAAACCAACGCACTGAATCATGCAGAGAGTCATTCTTACAGAAATCTCCCTCCTTCTCTACAGCGTATTGACTTCAACACTTACTCAGTAAGAGATTAAATATTTCATCTCTGAATTTCAAGGGCTGCAAATTAAAACAGCATCAAAAAGGAAAAGAATTGTAGCATAAACAATCATAGCTGCATCCACAAACTGCAATTAATCACTTATTTTTTTACACTGCAAGTGAGAATCTATGAACATTTTTTCTGTTTCCACTCATCTGCATGAAACTTCATATGGATTTTTTTAAAGAATCACTAAGAGTTTCCAAATTGATCCTATGAATTTCACTGTCAATGAGTCAAGAATGACCAATACATGAAGAATCTGCAGTAGGAGAAAAATTATGCATTTTCCCTTAGAAAACAATGGAGGAGATCTCAGAGCACAGAGAAACTAATGGAGTGCATAGAGCGGGAAGGGAGGGTCTGACACCGTGCCCTCAGAGCTATGGCTCAGACTAATGAATTATCTCTGCTTGGTTAAATCTCTGGCATTACTAATCAGACAAGAAGCATAAAACGGAAAGTTCATTAGCAAGATCATAAAAGAGTCATACTGACAAAGATCATTCAACTTGGCAATAGGAAGGTCCATTACAGGAATCGGGAAATCGCTTTGTTTAAGGAAAACAGGTTAGACCAGGAGTAAATCAGAGTCCAGAAAAGACCTGCACTGGAGTTGTGTGCAGTGCTCTGCTTTATTTTTGGAACGCGAACAGGGAAACATTTCCTTTGACAGTGGATAAACTAGACTTTCTTTAATCAACATCATCCTGGCCAGGGGTAAGCTGGACAACATCAGCTTTCCCCCACAGCTGATTCATTTACCTCCGCCCGGACCCAGGCAGCCCACAGCTCCTCCGTAGGAAACACTTTCAGCACAAGTCACAAGACTGTCTTAGAAGCAGAATTTGCTAATTGTGTCAAATTACGTGTGAAGGGTTTACAATATGGATCACTGCCCACTTGGGATTTAAAGGAGATTGCTAAAGTAATTTCAAGACTTCAAGATAATTCAGAAGCCCCGTTCCCAGAGGTTATTGAACACTCTGTCCCTTTATTACTACTACAACCACACTGCACTGGGGGTTCCATTTTTTTCTTCATGGAGAGGAGGGAGAGGGGGGGAAATAGTGGTGGGTTTTTTATTAGAATAATTAGGAAGAAACAAAGCAGAATGTGTATATTCTCCATGTTTAGCGTGGTCTCCTAAAGAAATAAGGAATAATCCTTATTCACTTTTCACTTTTGATGTCACTAGCCTATTTCAACCACATTTGGGAGAGAGAGCAATGGCAAAGGGAGTCCTACACACCTCCTGAACATTAATCAGGCAGCCAGAAAGGATGCAAGAACTTATTGCTGTCTCTTGGGAAAACAATACAACCTGAGCTTGGTCGTGAATGGACACTGGAGAGCTCAGTTAGGAAGACTAAAAAAAACAGGGAAAATTCCATCCACACCTTTTAAAGCCTTGAATAACCCCCTCAAAAGACACAGACCTGCAGGAAATTCAGCTGCAGTCCTGTTGTATGCAAACAATTTCTTCTAATCCGATGCCTCTACTTGGAGCTGCTCCGTCAGCTGAAGCAGCCAGCTTCCAGCAAGCATTTTCCATTCCAAAGCAAATATGCCAGCCAAAATGGACTGAGGCACAGAGGAAATTAAGACATTTGGGTGGGTTTTTTTCTATACAAGCCAGCAACCAAGAAAAAGCCACTAGTCAAGGTTTTCCTGCCTCTGACCCAATGCTTTACTGCTGCTTGGTGGGAGCAGGAAAGCTGCACCCTCACCAAGGGCACCACTACATGGCAACAGCCCCGAGCACTGACTGGTGGCACAGCAGGAGCTCCTGCAGTCCAAAAAAACATCAATGGGAAACAGAAGAATTCTGGCCCCCAAAAGAGGTGTTCTCTAGTGTTCACCAACAAAGCTGGCAAGGAGGTATTTCAGACATGCAAACACAACTCCCACTGTAGCCAGGAAAATGTAAGACACCAAGAGCCTTGCCAAATGCCACTCTCCCTACGGGACTGAACCACATCAAGTTCCTCTCATTTTTTCCCTTCAAAAAAGCAGCACCTTCTCTACCCTACAAGTGATTGCCACGATGCACATCAGAAAGAATTAAATAAATGTGAATGGTTTTTAAGCGCTCTGCTCCATGCAGGATTAACCTGTTCAAGTTACATTTTGGAGAATGTTCGTTTATGCTCATCCACATCCAATATAAATTGCAGTGGGGAAAAAGTATCCTGACCACAAAAGAGCTAGACAGTTTTACAGCTAGGACATATAACACAATAACCATTTAGTCAGATTAAAGCATACTGAGAGCTGCATCAAATATTGTTTAGAGCACATAAAAACTGCTTTAATATTTATATGTATCCCATGGCTGGGCTCTTTAGATTTGCTAGATTCACTGGGGCTGCACAGCTATTAGCTTCTACATTTCATCTTCAATTCCTCTTCACAGTAGGAGAAACATAAAAATGAGGGTCACTGCTTGGTCATTTCATTACCCCTGGCAGAGAAATGTGCTTTGCACAAATGAGGAAATATTTCAGATGTAGATTGCTGTAACGTTGGTGTGACAAAATAAAACCAGAGTTAAAAAAATAATAACGATATTATAATGGTTATTTTGTAGAATAATATTAAAATAATATGCAATGTAGCAACAGTCCCCTTATCAAAGGGCCTGGTGTATTTCATTGTCATAATTTAAAAGGTCCATTAGCGAGAGCCCTGGAAATGCATGGCTCAAGGTCACAACCAAACTAAATGAGACTGAGCAGTAATTCAAAAACATTAAACTGTTTATGGTTAGAAGTCCAACAAAAAAAATCCCCAATGCACACACACACACACAAATCTTAGCAGCACACTCCTCTAGGAGTCTCCTTTTATTTCTCAGAAAATAGAAACTCACAGAAAGAAATTGATAATCTGTTTAAACTCAGCAATGGATTAGATGAAATGTCACTCTGGGAGATGTGTGACTTCCTGCCACAAACATGGATTAGGCTGCACAAACTGTTTGGCAACAAGTGCCCTTGCGAGCCAAACGCAAACAGTGTGCTTGTCCAAGCCCAGTGGCCATGAAAATGAGCTGAAGGACAAGACCCAGGCAGAAAGCACGGGCTTACCCAGGCATGGGGCCACATCACATGGGAACAGTTCACACCAGGCAGGGGAAGAAGATCACTACTGGTCTCAAGGAGGGGTTTAAGTGCAGAAGAAACAGGAACACAAATGTTATTTATTAATAGTGACTTGTAGGACAAGACCCATCATCTAGCAGAACCTAGCCCTTAGGTCTGTTTGCACCATCTAAAGCATGGAATTTAACCCATAATCTGAGTATCTGAATAAAAGAGACCTGATTTTCAATCATATTCTTCTCCTCCCCCAAAAAAAGTCAGTGGGAGGTATTCGCCTCTGCTTTATCAACTTTAAACAAGGATGAGAATTTGTTACTAGTTTGCAATGACAACATCCAAGAGAATCAGGGAATGAGGAATATTGTCGAAATGAGAAACCTAGTGTTACATACTGCAAGGTTATTCCTCCACAGGTCTTTACTCCATCCCCAGGCTCTGCCTTAGATTCTCACACTGGTCATTTCACCAGCCTTGGAGGATCAGCTCTTATGATGATCATACCAGGAATTTCTGTGTGTAAGAATTGCTGAGGTTGGGCACATCCGGCACAACAAAAGTCACAAAAGCATGGGAAAAGCCATTTAGGTGGTTTTGATGAGAAATATTTTGGTATATTTAGACACATAGCAAAAGACTCTAAGAGCAACAAGCTCTAGAACAGCTTCCAACGCAGAGTATTAGGACCTAAAGACCCAAGCCCAGTAGAGTATTAACATACACAAGAAATTTCTTCCAGTCTTACTGTTTCTGCCTGAAAAGCACTCTCCTAAACCCACCAGTTTAATATCTCTCACTTTCATAGGCCTGATAAAAATGCCAGAAATGGAAATAAGATTCAGATAACACAAACGCTATCAATGACACAAACAGATTCTTGGGGGGGCAAAGGGGGGGGAATGCATTAAGTATCCTCCACTGACACCTGTAAATGGAATTCTGTTTCCAGGTATCTCACACGTCCAGTTGACAGCATGGTTTATCCATGTCACAGTGATCTTGTATTTCATTTCCTAGCTGAGTGTGGATGCAAAAGAAAAGGCCTTTGCAAGCAATTGTGCTAACACTTTGCATCTGGCTGCACTCAACAGCCATTCGAAGGCTGTAAGTGCCTGGAGAGCAGTGGTACACCTCTCTGAACGTTTAATCCATGACAGGAGCTGAATGTACATCCAACAAATTATAAGTTACATACGAGGAAAAATACTATCCTGTTAGCAGTTCAGTCACAGCTGCAATAAGTAAATTGCAAAGCAGTACAGCTTTGTTTAAAGACTATCAGTCGGCAAAAACAGAGCTCAGGGGTATGTAACGCAGGCAGAAATAAAACCCCATACATCTTGATTTAGGTACGTTGAAAGCATTTCCTCTAATATGGCTTTGTAGTTTCCCCCTAAAATCTTTCATCACGTCAGCGTGCAGTAGTACAGGTACTACAGACAAACCCCTCTGCCTGGTGGGTCACTTAATTGGGACTCAAATCTTCCCCGTGTGCAGGATACGATTCAAAAGTGACATAAAGCACATTCATCCCAATTTCCCAATAACCCCCTTTCACTCCTCATGGAAATGCTTGGTCAATAAAACGTAATGACATTACTGCAGTAAAGTGATTGCCAAGTTAAGTGCCTGGCTCTCTGTCTCCGGGACCCCACCAACACCTGGGCTCCAACACAGCAAATAAACAAAGGCTTAAATTTTGCCTCATGTTTGATTAAAAGGGGGATAAAAGCTGGGTTAAATGACCTCATTACTAAGGTCTAATTCAGATTCCATTAAATCTATATGAGCCTGTTGCCTTTAAAGGCAGTTGGACCAGACTCCACAAATGTAGGACCTCTTCTCTCACACACCCTTCTCAAACCCTTCTTTCCAGGACTTGTCAGGTCCCTCACGGTGGCAATTCCTCATTGTGTCACAGACTGCCCAGGCCATCAGGATGCAGCCTGCAAGACTGGTCTCTAAGCAGACTGAGCCCTCAGGAAGCAGGCTGTCCACCAGCTGGCTGTGCTCGTGGTGCCCAGTTGGTCCAGCCCCAAGCTGCAGACACCATGGAGACACAACCTGACACCTACGGTGCACAAGCCATACCCACAAGGCTGGAGGTAGTGTTGTCCAGATAGATTCAGCTCCCTGATCCATCCAATTTCACTCATGTCTAACCTCCTCCTTCTCCCCCATGCAACAAGGCACGGCTCAACATCATGGGGCAGGGAGGGGACACATGACAGACCCATTCCTAGCTGAGCAAGGGGCTGCAAGGCAGCCCAGCTCATCACCCCAACAGCAGGCACCACAGAGCAGTCAGGTCCAGGAGCTGCAGCTGGCATGGCACTGTGGACATACAAGCCTGGGAGCAAGTTCAAGGCCAGAGCAACGCAAGCATATCTCAGGGGATGTGCACATCTCAGCAGGGCAGCTTCACTATGGCTGCCACCATCTTTTTTTGCAGTCTGCTGCAACCCCAGTAAAGAAAAATAAGTTAGCAATTAAATAAGAAACTTTTAAAGGAAAAGATTTCCAGGCTGGGATCTGGCAGGGCTTCCTGGAGTAGTAGAGGGAAGCATCACTATTCATAGGATGGTCATCAATGTTTCTGCCAAAAGCACCAAGTGTCTTTTCATTCCTTACAAAACCTTTGCCACTCAAGACTGGAAGACATCTCTGTTGAATTCCCTCCCCTATAAAGAAAGAAATAATACTGAAAATTAATAACCAACAGGGGAGCTGGGGAGAGCAAGAAGGACTTCCCCAGGAAGGGAGGGGAGCTGCAGAAGGTGGTTGGAGGAGAATGAAATCTAGTTGTCCCAAAGCAGGTTGCACTGGGAATGGGAAAGAAGACCCTATTCCCTCACATAGAGCCACCACAAAACCTCTTAGGAGTAACCTCCCAGAAACTCTAACCCCACGTGCAGCACCAGCCCTGACATGGCCCCAGCCATTAGATTTCATTCACCCAAATCCACGCCTCCAGCATCCTGAGCAAGCCATCCGAAAGGAAAAAATGTAACTGGAGACTCCTATCAACACTGTGTACATCTGCAGGTTCCAGTTAAGAAGTTTAGCTCACACCAACACTCACTGCTTGAATTGCACTATGCCACCACAGGCTGCTCATGGCATACAGAGACATAGCAGAAGTCCCATAGCACCTCGAGAGCAAGCCATGGACCAGGGCTCCACTTTGCAGGCACAGGAATCTGGTGGATGTTTCAGGTATTTCTAGTATCTCCCATTCTGTAGGACCAGGTCTCCACATTCTTGGAGGATCATTTCTCTCAACAAGTACACCCGCTTCCAGGCAGGGAAAAAAAATAATAAATCATTCTTCATTTATTCTTCTCTCTTCAGATCTGCAGTAGTGTCACTCAGATTTGGAAACCTGAGGACAAGACCATCCTTGTCCCATTTCAGCAGTGCCAAGCAGCCATCTGTGCCCCCACACGCCCTGCCCCACAACCCACGCAGAGACAGGGAGCCCCACAGAACTTCCCACTCAACTTTCTGCAGTGTGTGAAGCTCACAGAGCAGAGCCTCAGGCTGGAACAGAGACACGTCCTGAAACCCCAGAGCAGGGGTGCAGTGACTTAATGACAGCTCAGCCCATGAATCTAGCACAGTGACTCGTTTATTGTCTGAAGTTGGAATCCACTTTGTGTGATGACAGATAGCTCAGGAGAAGCAGCCCTTGCCTGCCAAGGCAACTTCAAAAAGGACAGGGGGAAAGCAAAAATCTGGCTAGAAACCAAATGCTTTGCTAAACCTAGATAAAACACTGTTTACCAACAGCAAACTAGATTAGAAAAATAAAAAAGGGATTTATGCAAATGTTCTTAATTTAGTAACTGTGATCAGATACAGCTTTGTTTCTTCCATGTAATTTGTGTAGTACAAATAAAGTACAAGGGTTCTTTTCCACTATAGGAAATGAGAATTATTAAACATTGTACTGAAAAGCAAAGGAATGTGTTTATTGACATGAAAAATGATCCTGCGGATACAAAAGCTTTTGTATGTTAATTGCTAAATGTCAATGCAATTTAGAAAGTGGTTGCAGAAGGAAAGAATTCCTTTCCAAAACAGAAGTGGCTTTTCCTCATCTCCCAGCCTGATTCAAGACTGCATCTTGAAAGCATTTATGGCTGTGTTTTGATCGGTGACAGTGGGTCAGTACCCAAAAACATCCTCACTTCATATTGATGTGGTTACTTGCTAGGAGGCATAAAGGAAGTGAAGGATTTCCTCCCAGTTTTATTACCGAATGCTCAAAATGTTTCCTGGGGTAAACAACACTAAAGCCATCTGGGGTTTTTTTCTTGTTCTTTTTTCTTTTTTGGAGACAAAAGGAGAACAACAGTAGCAACTACTGAATGGAAAAATACAGGTCTAGAGATTTGTAATGAAAAAGATCTTCCTCTGAAAGAGGGAGAGGGAACAACCACACATGTCTTTGGCTAATATATAAATTCAGCAGCGTTGGGAGTCTTTGAACATGGTGTCTCTGGTCTTCTGTCCTGCTCCATAAAGGAGAAGAGAAATACAAAACGTGTGATTCAGCTGCCAGCTACTTAGAGATGCTTCAGTAAATTAAATTTTGGACTGGAAAATGAAGGAGCTCCTTGAATTCTTTAATCACAGCCTGTTGATTTACTGCTCCAGGGGGAAAAAACCCCACACCTTTGCAGCCCTGATGGCAAAAGACAATTGAAGCAAATTATCATGCAAACAGGAACATATTTGCAGAAGGAAGTGAATACATTTTATCCAAAACCTCTTCTGTGAGGCATGCAAACCCTGCTAGGTACAGAGCAGCCACCAGCAGAGATAGTTGCACTAAGACAAAAAAGAAGACGTGTTTCACCAGGACAAAGCAGCAGAACTTGCAGAGCACACTTGCAGAGCTCTTCCTCATTGAGCACCACCTGGAGAACCTCTGCTTGTAAAACCTCAGGACAGTTTAACTAATACAGAGGAAAGGTTGATGTGTCATGGGATGACTGCCAAGCTCTCCCTTCCACATTCAACACCTTTCTCTACCAAACCACATCCAGCCATGCTCACGGAGATCTCTCCCTTCCTAAAACCTCTCCTTAAAAAATGCTATTTCCACAGCTCTGCAAAAGCTCCTCACAGCTATGGACGATCCATGGCTTTCCCAGGAGCATGGCCAGAAGCAGCTCATCTTCACTAGCCCTTATCTAGAAAATCTAAACACAGGATTGGCAGTGGGGGAGACAAATATAAAGAAACCCAAGAGAAAAAGGAATCCAAAAAGGGGAAAAGAAACCTAATAGCTCAGCAGAACAGTTTGCTGCCCCACTCCTGCCTGGAGAATCACAGATCATACAGTTAAATGACTCATCTGATAAACTGGGCTCATTAATAAAAATGTTTACAGTTACACAGTGAAGTACAAGGGATGCAGGTGATGCTTACAGCCTTGCAAGTCTGCGTGGGAACAGAGTGCCTCTCCTAGCACCTCTGCAGCTGTAGTCGTACAAAATCATGGAACGATTTAGGTTGGAAAAGACCTTGAGTCCAACCATAAACCAGGTCAGCATATGTGTTCTCCTGGCACTGGTGTGGGGCTGCAGATGTGTTTCTTCATAAACCACGGTGGGATTAATGCATCTGACCATGCACAACTCTGGGATCCGTGCTGTCCAAGAAGAAACTGAAACATTTGAGGGTATAAAGAAAACTGCCACTGAAATGATTCAAGGGCTGGGGAAGAGGAACTGCTTCCAGTGAGAAATTTGACTGGCAGGGTTTGTTTAGCTTATCAAAGCAAAGACCAAAGGTGATTTGATTACAGGGTATTACGCACCTCCGTGGAGAGAAAATACCAGTCGTAAAGGACTCTTTAATCCAGCAAAGAAAGGCTTAACAAGGACCCACGGCTGGAAGCTAAAGCCAACCAACTTCCTATAGAAAATACAGCTCAAATTTTGAACGGTAAGAGCAAACTGGGAAAGGATGCAGTGGGTTTCTCAGTCCATCTTGAACAGTGCTGCACAGCTGCCTCCATTCACAGGAAGGGCCAGCCCTGCAAGGAGCACTGCTGACACCCTTCCCCTCCACACACAGCACAGCTCCAGCCACAGGAGATGCTGATAAAGAGGGGCTTGACCTTCCACACCCACCCTGTGAAAGGGCCCCTGGCTGTAGCTGTGCTCACTTCAGTGCAGGGTATCTGGATGAGATATTTGGAGCACAGAACAGTTCCTTCTACAGAAGGGGGGAAAATTGGTTGCAAGTATTTAATAGGTAAGTTTGAAGTCAGCATTCATTAAAGAGAAAACAAGTTTACGACAGCTGAATTTTACTTTCCACCTGCAGAGAATACTCAAAGAAGATTTAAAGACAAGTTTCTGGCTACTGTTTTGTAAAGCATTTGATATCCTAGCAATGCTTGGGATTCTTCCTCCTGTCTGACTAATTACTTCTATTTCCTGTTTTCTTTGGAATTGCTACTATGTTTTGCATTGCTGGAATCTGAAATATTGTTTCATGGAACATTATTGTATTTATGCATACCACAAACTCCAGAGATGCCATATTCCTTTTTGTTCTGCTGCTCCAGCTTTTGAAAAAAATATTTCCCATCTCCAGCAAACATTGATACCCTTCCCAAAAAAAGCGTGAAGTCTTCAAACCTGTATAAAAGTGTTTAACCACTAAAACACGAACTGTTTTCATACAAAGCTAAAAAAAAACCCAAAAACAAACAAAAAAAGGCTTCAGTTTTCAAATACAAAATAACATGTTGTCGACAGTATTGAAAAGACCCATTTTGTCACACAGCCAGTTTCTGTTCAATAAACAGTGATGAAAAATTACATTTCCTCTACTCGCACGAGCTGCCTGCCTAATTCCAGCAATTTCGTGGAAAAAAAACCTTTGATGGCCAGTTCACGTGTTCATTTTGTTCAGCTGAAAGAAAAGTCTTGGAATTAAAGCAAAGAACTGGGAAGTTGCAGTTTTTTCCTAATTCTGCCACAGATCAAGAGACAGGTCTGTTATCACACAGGCAATTTCTCTTTTACTGAGGAAAAAAAAAAATATAATACTCAGTTTCAGGAAATACTATTTTTTGGCTTAGAGGTTTCACACCTGCAAAGGATGCAGGTCAGCTGATGGGAAGCCAATTGTATTTCAGCTCTTTATGATATTCTCTCATACAGTAGCTTGAAGACACACGTGGGTTTTTTGTATAAAAATCTGGCATTCTGCAAGTAAACTCCCGAGGAAACTGCACTTTTTAGGGACCTCCCTCCCCCCAGCCAATGTCATGCTGTATTCTGCACACATTTTATAGTCTTTGTCTCCACCTCATATTCAGGAAGGTTCTCTGCTGTCTTGCTTTTGCGTCCTTTTCCCCACACACCACTCCCATCCTCATCATTAATGGTTGATAAATAGCTAATGAGTGGATTGGACATTAGGACCTCCCTTTCCATCTGGGCTGCATGCTGCTTTACAGACCCTGCTAGATCTTTATTACATTTGGGTGCAGATTATTGATTTAGGAAGATGAGGTCGTTGTAACCTCATCTCAAAGAGAAAGGAAGCAGGAGAAGCCAAATGTAATTCAGCTGTTTCATTCTGTGGCAGTGCAAGTCAACAGGAGGGAAAAAGTCAAAGCAAAACCAAAAAATGTCCATTCAAAAAAATCATAACTGGATTGTATACCAAATACAAAGCTCTTACAGGCACTTGAAAGCAAAAGACCTGAGATAGAGTATAACAGTTAAGAGCTTTCCCCAGTTTAGCACTACAGAATAGGTGGTAGGTGTTAGTAAAGAGACAATGTTAATTAAATGACAGTTTATTCCTAGGGCAAAGTGATATAGAATAAGAACACTTTACCTAGGATATCGTGATGGCTTAATAAAAGGACGTCTTTTGCTTAAGTTGTTTTTACTCCTGCTAAATGGCCGTATCAGCACCTGCGGATCTAATAAAAGCAGAGCTCAGAATCTGTACCAAGCACTTTTGAGTATCCTGTCAGAGGTAACTTTCAGAAATCTCCCAGAAAGTCTGGCACTCAGGGCTAGTCCCTCTGAAGGATGGCAGCACACTGTCACCACTTGCAACCCCATGGATGCAAACACTAGGAGTACATACAAGTTCAAAAAGAGACCCCATAAACACATGGAAAAGAAACCTGGAGAGACTTTAGGAAAAAAACCCTCACATAGGTGTGTACAACAGTTGCATATTCACCTTTACCTGAAGCCCAGTCCACGTGCAGGGAAGCCCGAGCCCAGGTGGAGGACAGCACTACCGTGGCTGCTGTGTTCCTGGTGACTCAATGGGGGCTGTGTGCTTCCTCCCCTTCTTTTGGCCAGCTCTGGTCTCAGGCCAGCCCTGGTCTTCCCAGCTCCCCCAGACAGCTCCCAACTGGAAATTCAAAACAGGTGTGATCCCAAACTAAGCACTTGCCTCTGAGATAGAGATGCCAGCTGCAGCTCAGCACCCCCTTGGCCATCCCCACCTGGCCTGTTTAGCCCCACAAGCACCTCTCCCCTCATTCTCTGTTTTGGGGAACGCAACCCAAGGTGGCAAATTCCACCAGGCACCAGAGCACTTAGTCATGCTCACAAAGGACTTGTGTATTCTGGGCCTAATCCTTGGGCATTTGGGGATTCCCATCCTAAAACCACCTACCAAATCACACAAAAGCTGTTTTCACCTGGGCACAGGGTTGTTGTTCACTCCCAATGCACCATGCCAGGCTGCTGGCTGTTTCCAAATCACAGCTCTTTGATGGCCTCAGTCTAAAGGAACATGAAGCTCAAGACTGCCAGTTGTATCCAGGGGCTGTCAAGTTGCACTGAGCTCCCTCCCTTTCACGTGACAACCAGCTGGTGTTCACCTCTGTAGCCACATTCTGGTGTGGAATTCCAAAATCACGGAGTGTGAGAGCTGTGAGGGGGAGGCTTGGGTTGCTCACACACGCTGGACCCCAGTGAGACTCTGCCCAGTTCATGACTGAGTCTGCACAAGCCACACTGTCCTGTTTAGCAGATGAATTTGGTTACCTGGCAGAATGGCAGGTTGGCAGCACAACCCTCTCCCTGCCATGCCACAGCAAGGGCCAACAGGGAGACCTCGCAACTCAGCAGTGCCAGAGCCAAACTATTTATTTACTCCTGTGTTTTACCTGGTATGGCCAGTGGTGATGGAGTGCTTGTTTCCCTCTTGTCCACAAACAGCCAGCAATAAATGCTCACCATCAGTATGTGATAAGTCACACAGGAGGGGCTCCTTCTCACCTTCTCTCTCTGTTTTGGGTAAGAAAAAGCACCAGAGAGACCAATATTACTGCACCCCTGCTCAGTTCTCAACCAGGCACTGCAACCTCACAGCCCACCAAGCACAGGCACATCTCTGACCCATCTTGTTCTAACCAACACCCGGGGGACTGATGTGATTTCTGAGACACTGGAGAAGAACTGGGACAGTTTTCAAATTGTACACATCTCTGGGAAGTTCTGCAGCCTGTGCTGAGTGCACCCTGACGGGGCTGTGTCAAACACCCAAGCTATGCTGCTGCCTGCAGCAGAGCAGTAGATGGAACACTCCCTGCAGCTGCAGGGCCAAACCTTGGGTATGCTGTGGGGCACGTCCTGCCCCAGGGAGTCATTCTTCAACAGTGATGTCTTGCACACTGAAAAGAAAATTTGGCCATATCTGTCCAAAATGCAATTAAGAAACTACTGCCCCAGGGGCAGAGCACCTTAGCCTTCATCTACCATCTTCTGACTTCAGTTATACTAGAAAGGCCAAGACCTCTCTTCACAAAATTGGTTTAAATGAAAAATTATGTATTTCTATCTGGTGTGTGGGATGACTAGCCTGTCTCCAGCTCTTACAGGTGTGCAATAAGAGGCTGATGCTCAGTCTTCCAAGGACTGGAAAGATGCTTGAATTAAAACCATAACAAATTATAGCAGCCACCTTCACCCCGGATGAGTGTGCACACCATCCATGCAGTGGGTGGGTGCGAATTGCATGTCCGTGTGAACAGTCATTTTCTAGACAAGAAGACAGGGAGAAGCTGTAAAGTGAAAGGGTTTATATATTTGACACAGTAAGGGTCTTTCCAATTCTCCACCATTGGACTTCACCGTCACTACAGCCTGAATGCCTTTTTTGCCTCATTAGCCAGAGCACAAGCTTCTTGTTTTCAGGCTTTGCTAACACTTCCTCCTTTCTCCCCATCCATAATGCTCCATCAGACATCATCACGCTTCAGTGAGAAAATAATGAAGAAAAATGTACATTCAAGAGTTTGCTGAGACCACTTGCTTTGCCAGTCTCCGTTCTGTTAGTTCCTGAAGCATTTCTGCCAGGCATTACCTACTCTGCAGCATGAAGTAACAACATCAATACACACTACTGGGATTCTCTGTGGAAATACACCATTCTCCTCTTCACCCTGGGATGATAAATACCATTCCCCCAGCTGATTAGAGGTTACACACCTTTTCCTCAACAAAACAAACACTGCGATTTTCCTCGCTTCTTTTGTGTTTTGTGAATTCTTTGAGGAATAAATTGCTGCAGGAGATGTTTGCAGAGAAGTTAAGGACCCGTGAGAAGTAGTACAGTGAGTAGGACACTGTAAGGGCTGTTGAGCATCCTCTCGTGGAGGTTTGGCTTCTGGGGCTTAGGGTCAAACAGATCTGACCCTGACCTTGACCCAGAGGCTGACATCCCTGCCTGGCCTCAGCCCATCCTTGTCCCCACAGAGGTGCCTGGTGCTCTGGCTTGGGGGCTGCCCCTGGCTGCCCTGCTCCCTATCTAGGACTGATGGGATGGATCCTGCCCTCTCCACCTGCCCCACAGCTCCTGGCCCCCAGATAGCTGCCAGCTCCCACACCTGCCTACAACTCCTGCATTCCCACCTCTTCCGTGATGCAGGAGAGACCTTTGAGGATCTCAGCACCTCAATCCCACCCACTTAAATCTGCTTTTATATCTGGGTGCACGTCCTGTTCCTCACAGCACTGAGAGGTTCAACACTAGGGTGCTAAGACACCATTAAGAGAGGACCCTGCCTCAGAAGATAGCACGGTGTGAACGGTCTCGGTTCCTGCACATATCGTGGTTTCCATGAGTGGTCCATGTTCAGCTGATCCCATGCTGGCAGCACAGCAAACACACACCAGAACAGCACTACTAATAACAACCTCCTATGGAAGATACAAAGCAGGGCTGTGAACAGCAATTCCATCAGTTGGCAAAGCAGCAAGTGAGAATGCAAAGCATGGACAGCACCAAATACCAAGTGACACGGATCTGAAAAACCAGTCAGCATGCAAGGCAGCCAAAGCTTGAGTCAGGAGCACCTCCCTCTGTGAGACTGGGCTCCCCTAAACATGACCTGTGGGAATACCCTGCAGAAACCTCTCTGGAGCCAGTCTGTGCTCCTCAGCAAGCTCATGCAAAGGTAATGCTCCCATCCACAACGATGGATGGTTGTGACGGCTCCTCATGCCAACCCTGAGAAACCCTTCAGAAAGCCTGGGCTCTGTGTAGGCTTGTGTGCATACTTCACACTAGAACTTTACTTACTTCTCAGAAACACATTAAAAACAGCTTTAGCATCAGTCAGTGCCTCCCCCTAGACAGCACAAATAAATCACTAAGAAACCATAAGATACGGTCACTGCTAATCACACGAACGGTTCAGTAATCCTAAGGATTTCCCAAGCCTTCAGTACCATAACCACAAAAGAGACCAGTCTCCTCTCTTTTTTCTCTTCATTTCACCAAGATTTCCCTGTTCCTGGATGGGCAAACTGTGGTGCTCTTTGTAAGTCCTGTCCAGTACAAACATACCATAGGACAAAAATAATATTTCTAAGAAAAGAAGAAAATCCAGTGCCTGTGTCTGCACAGCAGCTAAGGGAGATGCCGTAGTGGACCTGGCAGTCCTGGTCCTTGGTGTTCACACCGACCACATCCCTGTTTCATATGGATACAGATGAACATGTGCATTAACATGGAGCTAAGGGCTCCTCAGGCACTCATCAACATCTGTGACAGTGAGCAGCAAGCTATGGAAAGAGACAGAAATTGGTACATCCTACGTGCTTAGGAAGAGATACACCATGCAGTCAACTATCCATGTACACAGCTTATTCCCTCCCCACCACCATTCACCCAGAGAAATCTTTGAGTCACTGCTGCCAAGAAAGCAGTGACATTTCAAAGTAGCTACACGCAGATTAACCAGTATTTATGTTGGCTCCAAAAGAGTCAACACAAGCTGATCTTATAGCCTCAGACACACCAGTCCTGGTGCCAATTGTTTGGCAACAAACAGACATCAGAGTCTCATGTCCTCATTCCTCACCATTAGGTACCTCAGGCTGGCTCACAGCTTAGCCCAGGCTCAAAACCAATGTCATCTGTAGCAAACACAGAACAAAATTGTACTTGTGGCCACCTGGTCTGTGGATGAATTACTGGCTCTCACTCAGAACATTGTTTCCTAAAGAGGTATAAGCTGGGGTAAATGAGAGGGATTCAGAAATTGTGCTCTACATTTCTAACCATCATCATCACGCACCTTATCCTTCAATGTATAGATAGTTTTCAACCTGTGGCCCAAGGACACCTGGGAATCCTGGGATGATTCTGCAAAGGGTAATTAAGAAAAGTGAGTCTATTGTTAATGGGCTTAAATTAGCTCTATGGGGATCCACATGCTGACTGAAAAGTTTCTTTAGTAAGGAAAAAAAAGGCTCATACAGATATTCACTGCACAAAAGAGTTCATTTTCCAGGATGGACAGGAGTCAGCTAGAGACACCTTCTTGACCCATAGCCCCTCACCCACAAACATTGCACCCTCCATGTGTACTGTGCCTGTACACATGCACACTGACCAGCTTGGTACCAGATGACCTCTTGCTATGCTGACCAAGCAGATTTTCAGCCTGTTACTGCTTGATCCTTGACCTTTGCCAAAAAAACAGAGCCCTGAGTTTTGAGTCTGACTCTTAACCCCCATATCTACGCAGAGAGCATGCCAACAGGGATGGAAAAGACCATCACAGCTGCAGAAATGCCTTTTATAGACCAAGGAGTTGAGCTCTGACACAACTAGAATGACATGATGCAGAGGGGAGGTCTCCAGGAGTCGTCACGCCAGACGTTGCAGAAGGCAGCACAATGCTTCTCCGGGTCCTCAGCTCTATACTCACTTCTTCCTTTACCACACCCAGCTTCATATATATGTGTACACAGACATATATATATATGTATGTATTATACACAAAATCCCACCTCACTTTTCCCCTTCCTGAAGGGGTCTTAGGCAGCAAAGACTCATATTTAACATTTTAGAAGCCCCAAATGCCAACCACAAACTCATGGAACAAGCTGAGAGGCATAATTCCAACTGGTTTGTACCCAAACACCTACAGGACAGTTACCTAGATCCCTTCTGTGGCAATCTCACTGCCTTTATTACTAGCAGAACAAACCTTAAAACATCTCTAAGGTACAATTCTCTCGCACTTCTGACAACACTGTATGTAAGGAGTCTGCGTGGATCTGCAGCTGTTATAAAGTAGATGATGACAAGCCTACAGCACAGATTTGCTACTCTATTTGTCCAAACACCAGGGCCCTGGGATCCCACTTCTCTGCAGTCTGAATTCCCATCTGAGGCAGGACCTGACCCTGACAGGCACTGGGCCTTTTCCTTGCTGAGCTCCTGGAATGACTCATTTTCCACTGCTTCACCAATAACTCCTCCTTTGTGTTTTCCTCTCTGCTGGATCCCGGAGAGCATACTCTTATCTTCTGATTTACATGAAGAATTCCCGGGTTAAAGTTGCTTTGGGATTCAAGCCACTTTATGTTTAGAGCAGCGAGTGCAATACTGTATGAAGATGAACATTTTTAATCAGCAACACCAATACCCAAACCCCTTAAAAGCCTTCCTATATAACCTCAACCCAGAAGAACAAAAATCAAACAGCAAAAAGTCACTGGACTGAAAGGCAAACAGGAGAGAACCTCTTCTCTAAAAACAGTGTTCATGAAATTGAAAACAGGCTGACGTGGAGACAGATCCTGTGATAGGGAATCACTGATGGAAGGCTCCAGCACGTTTGCTCTGAAGAGGAGGGACATGTCTCACCACATGCACCCAGTCCCTCCTAAACTTCATTAAAGTCTAGTGAAAAATAAATAAGATAAATATCATTTGCATGTATTATACAAATTAGAGGAGCTTGCCAGATGGGGAGGTCTCCTCCAGCAGGGCTGTTGTTTTCGAAGAGAGCAAAGCACTAGCACTACCCAGCTGTTTGGGGCCTGTGATGTTCCCACTCTCAGAAAACCATCGCCCCTGGCTTCTCCCTGTAATTAGTTAGTGCTAATACCCTTGGTTAGTCTGTGGAAAAGTCACATTCTGAAAGATCACCCTTGTGAACAGCTGTACTCATGAGACAGAACGTCACCACTCCAAGCTGTCAGCCAATTCATCTCCAGCGAAAGCAAACCCGGCCGTAAATTGGGAGTTCTTTATCTCAGGACAGCAGACCGAGCGGGGCTTAATTGCTGAGCTATGCTAATGAGCCTTGTTTGTGACACAAGGTGCTTCGTGGTGGCTCTGTTTGAAAACATGGTATTGTAACCCCCCCGAGGACACACACAATCAGCTTAAAAACACGGCCGTCTGGATGCGGAAAAGGAATCATGTACCGGTCCCTTCAGCATGGCACATTATCAAAGGCATCATTAACAGCTGCTTCACCGAGTGGCAGGAGGCTCTCCTGGGTCAGCTCAGTTCAGTACACTCCTATTCTTTCCGCCCTCCTCATCTTTTCTAAATCATGAGTTCCATAAACATCGCTGTCAAATCATCTGCAGGGGAACAAAAAAGACACCAAGAATTAAGTCTTTCCTAGCAGATAAGGGTTGTGCCTGTTTTTAAAAGGAATTTTGGAAAAGGCAAAACCAAAACATACCCAGGGAAAAGCAAACAGACAAAAACAGAGAGGCAAAAGTCTTTCTCACTGACTTGTTGAGACAAAATCTACTGCAGCCCGGATTTGCTCATTTTGGATTAGGGGCTGTAGTAGTGAAGTCAGTATTTTAACATTCACATTTAGGAAAAGATCAGCCTGGGTGGGCACAAGGCTGCAGCTTTCCTTGCCCAGATATCACACACTCTTTCTTTGGCACCATTAACGAAGCGACTTGCTTGATGCAGAAAGCCCAAGCCACGTTTCTGTGGGGAAGGACAATGCTCAGCATCTTTAAAAATCAGCAGTATTTAAATATGGCATTATTATTCTTACCGTACTACCCAGGGACACGTGACAGCCATGGCAGACTCCATGTGCCAGACACTCTACAAATATCTATTTCCCCAGTCTCCACGATCTTTTAACCTGGGGGCCCAACCCTGCATATGCTTACACACCCCAGTAACCACCAGCGTGGCACTGCCCTGCTGAAATCAACAAAACTGATGAATGGAACAAAATCAGTAATTACCCATGTGCTTAAGTATTTGCAGAACTGGGGGCTAAGTGCTTCATTTTTAGCTTTTCACTTGAAAATATTAATTCTAATTTACTGTGCCTCACTCTGCGTTCAGTCCCACAAGGAGCAGCTTGGTCTGGCCTGTTAAGCAAAGCACTTAGTGAAGTGTTTAACTTTAAGCACATGAACAGACCCACTCACTAAACGCTGTGTTGCCTGGGTCAGCGTGCTCGGCTCCTCACAGAATGGGACCCTTCAACTCAGGTATTTGGGGTAATATCACTACAGGTGGGGACCAGGACTCAAATTCCAGAGCTGGCCAAGGTTGTGCAGGGTGTTGGGCACCCCAGGGCTTCCCTGGCCATTGCCCAGCAGTGCAGTGGGTGAATCAAGAGCCCTGGGGATCCACCGATGGGTCCCCCGATCCCTTCCTGGATGGCATCCCAGTTTGGCTGTGGAAGAGGCAGTGCTGGGATTTAAAGAGAAGCTACAAACGTTCTCTGTTAATTAACTGACTGAAAGTCTTCACGCTCAAAAGCACATCCCTGATTTAACATTGGCCACAGCTCTCACTGCAGCCCCTGCTTGGTTGGGGGAAAGTGAAGACACAGCCGAGCCCTGTTGCTGCATGGATGGCCCTGGGGACCAGCAGACCTCCCTCGCTGCCAGACTGGGAGAAGCCCAGGACAGGGATGGGGGATGCAGTCAGGGACTTGCAGCCTGCACCTCTCTGCACCTTTGTTTCTGTCTCTTTTTTCACCAGGCTGAGAAGTTCCTGGGACAGGGCATGTGCACGAGACTCAGCTCTCCCCAGGCTGGGCTGCCTGGGATGAAGCCTCCAATAGTGGCTTCCTACTGACAAGCACTAATTTTAGGGCCTTTAGGACACAAAAGAATGATAACACCCTCCCTGGAAAAAAAAAAATCCCCCTGGGCCTGTTTAAAATTAGCAGTGTGCTCACTGTCCCACTTTTGCTCCTGCTATGTGGGGCAGCCCAGCTTATTAATACACTGGACTCATTTCCAGATCCTTTGCTTCCTCCTTTGCACGGGGAGCCCAGGAGCAGCTTCTCCCAGTGGTGCTGAGGATGCCCCTGCTCACCCTGATGGCCAAAGCCTCCTAGGAAGGCAATGGGAGAGGACAGGACAAGGAAGGCACAGGTGGAGAAGCTGCAGGCTGCCCTGGGCTGCTGCAGGGGAGGAAAAGGAGGGACACGCACTTTGTTGGCACAAGAGATCCCCCAACAATGAGGGCTGTGGGTTAGAGGACAGTTTGGACCCTCCAAGGGTGATAAGATAAACCACAGGTGCCTTCCACCCTTCAGAGCCCCTGGGAGCAGCCCAGCAAGGGAGCAAGAACTTCAGTGCCACTGAAGCACCTCTGTCCTACACACGCAGGCCTGGAAACACCACACAGCTTAACAGGAAAACTCCTCAAAAGTGGCATCACCATAATCCAAGATTAGTATCAAATACGACCTCTACCCTGGAGCTCACAGGAGATCAGTCCTTTGAGATCTGTTGTCTGCCCAGGTGAAAACCTCTTGTGATGACTCCCCAGGGTGAGGGAATATCAGAGCTGTTGTGAGATTTCTTCCAGCACAGAAGAGAAATCCTGGCAAAACTGCAATGTCTAAAGAGTGACAGGGGGAGAAGGGAAAAGGAGAGGTGACCCCCAAACATATCTACAAGTGATGTGACAGCACACATTACAGAGCTGTTCAAGGGGCAGAAACCTTGCCTAAAAGAGCAAAGACCTCAAAAAAACCTTTTTCATAATGTCACATACCCTGTTCTTTCACTCCAGACTACAATCTGCTCCAATGTTATTTTATCTCCCAATGTTCATCATGAGTGTTGTGAGACTCTGACCCTGACCCAGCTTTCCTGCTAAATACCAGTTTAACTTCAGCTCAAACAAAATCTCAGAACATTAGTGCTAGATTTTACTCTGATATGAAACAACAATGTATGAAGGGAGAGAGAGAGAAGGAAAGACCTGGAGAAAAAAGATGTCATGTACCTTAAACAAGAGGAGCAGTTAAACTGCCCTGGCCCCACACAGCAAAGCCTGAAGAGCTAAGCCTAAGCAACAAATTTATTTCAGTAAACAAATGGCACTGTTTTTCTCTGTGCAGTTTTTTCCCCCGTAGGGACATCAAGTTGTGTTGCTTTTTTTTTTTTTTTCCACGAGGCACATTATTTCATTTAAGTGCTTGTGCATGTTTATTAATAGAGCAAAAATGAATGAACAATGAGCTATGCTGGGGAGGCTGAAAGCCTGCACTGGAGCAATGAATCAGAGGAGCAAATCCATTTAGCAAAATGCTCATTTTAAGACATGTTCCTTTCACACTTGAGTTATTTTCCTCTACACCCCAAATGTAATTAGACTCCTAGTGACATGCCAGTCCTGCACCTATGGCACTGTGCATGTCTGAGCTACCCCAGCCCACTTACCCCAGGCACACCAGCAAACAGGCAGGACCCCTGAGCTACCCCTTCTGCTGTGGTGCTGCAAGACGGGCAGAGAACAACCAACATCAGCTCTGACAACATGTTGGGAAGCAGTGACTTGTCACTAGAAACTTCTAGAAAACCATCCCTCATTGCAGTGAGGCTGTTGGACTCGTTTGATTACAGCTGGACTGCAAATGAACCAATGTAAAACAAGCACCATTCAAAGTTATTGCTGCTATGGAGTGGATGGAAGAGGTGAGACACTGAGATAATGGTGGCCCTCCACCGTGTGCCACAGGCAAGCCTAAGGGCTGCAAAGCCCTCCTGGGCAGAGGGGAGACAGTTTATACCTCCTTGCAACTACTCTACAGAGGCACAGGTTGCTATCACCAGTTATCAGGCTGCTCTGGAGCAGGGAGGAGGCCTCACTGTGCCCAGTGCTGCCAATAAACCCAGCACAAAGCCAGCTGCTGGCATGAAGAAATACACACACGAATACAGACACAAACGTGGGCACAACTCCCAAAGCAGTGGGAAACCAGGTCCCTACAGCTGGCCTTGAAAGAGAGTCAGAAGCAAGCCAGGCACAGCATGGAGACATGCTAGCTCAGGGCACCAGGCAGGGAAAACACAGGTTGCTCACCTGCTATTGAAAGGAATTTAGTAATGTGAGAAGAAACATTTCAAGACCAGCTCATCACTTACCATATTCCCTCCATCTTTGGCGCTGACACCTGAACTCCTGCCACCTGGGGACCACAAAGCTCCCTGAAGATATCAAAGGTCAAATGTACTTTATTCATTTACTGTTTCCAAGCGGGATTGTTATTTACCAGCTGTCAGTAGCTGTGCACTCCACAGTTTTGGCTCTGCTTAAACAGTTCCCCAGACAGTGGGAGGCTGCTGCTGGCTTCAGGGCAATCTCTGATGTGGCTGTGTCCCCCGGTGTCCCCCAAGCACCAAACCCCTCGGTTTACAGCATTGCAGTTTGCTGTGCTCACTCCAAGGAGATTAGCTGATTTCAGACAGTGCCTAATGAAAGCTGAGGGGTTTCGTGCCAGCATTCACCTTTCCAGCCTGCAAACACAAGGCTGGAAGATCGCCTTGGCATCCAGTCTGCAGCATGTGACCATTTAATGAGAGAGGTCTGTGAACTGCAGGACTAATGCACACAGGCACAAAAGCAGCTACCCGACATGACTTGCTTCACTAGAGTGGAAGGATTTGATTTTTTTTTGTGATTAAGGCCCACCATAGGGAAGCAAACCTATTTCTGGCTCTTTCACGGCCCTAGTGGGGGACTACAGACAAATTCTACAACCATGTTCTACCTTAGGAGTCCCCCACCATCAAAAGGAGATAAAAAAGCCCTTTCTCATGGAAGGATGCAGCGGGTTCAGGTATGAGTGGGATGAACATCACAGTAATGCTTGGAAATGGTAAAGGCTAAAATGGAGAAAAGCCTGCAGTGCTAACTTTAAAAGCCTGCATGGAATCGCTGAATCGCAGTGGTCTTCTGGGTCTCTGAGCAGCACCTGCAGCAAACACAGTTTCATTGCTTCCCTCCACCCATCCTACCCAACAGCACTCAGCCTGGAAAATATCTGGCAGGAGAAGCCAGCCAGAGCAGCAGCTGTTGCAGGCACAGCATGGCTGGATGTCAAGAAGCATTTCTTGCCCACGCAGGGCACCAAGGGACAGGCGTTCCTTCACTCCCACCTCCAATCACCACCCTGCCTCCTGGGCTGTGGCTTCTAGTGCAGGAGAGCAAGGGGAACCTTACTCCTCACCCCAGCTGCCCTGCTCTGATATGGGCAATCTCCAGAGGTCCCTTCCAACCACTCTGTGACTCACCCATGACCTTCATTAAGTCACAGCTTAATGCATGAGTCTCCAGCAATGTTGTTCTCGTGAGTGACCGTGATGAGAATGACATTACAGCTTCAGAAGGAGATGGGATGTCCTGGTGCTCTATGACTCAACCTAGGCCAAGCAGATCAAACCCAGTTTTAATTCTTCCCTCCAGCACACCTCAGGTTGGACCTCTTGTAAACGTGCATCCATCTTCAACCTCTTTCCCCACTTTTAGCAGCGAGGAGGAAAGAAATTTAAGAGACTGACATGGCAGGAAAAGTGTCTTTTCCCCATTTTTCTTCAGTGTTTTCATATTTATGCCAACAGATATTGCAGCTACACCTAAAGATGCTGCTATGCCCCAAGACTGGAGGTTGCAACAGGGATCTCCTCAGACTCCAGCAGCACATAGGCAGCTGCCAAACCCTTTCAGTCCCACTGGATGAGCAATGTCAGGCACCACTCAATCCACCAGATCCTCCTGACAGTTTGTGTCACCTTTATCTAATTTGCCTCTGAAAGAAACAGTGAAATAACATTTTCTCTCTGCTGTTGCCAGGAGAAAGTCACAAATAAACAAGAAGATAAAGTGAGTAACTAGGGATCAGTGAAACCAAGACAGGGATCAGGCTGAGGAGATGGCACCTGGAGTTTGGGTTTTCTCCTCTTTTTCCCTCCTGGTGGTCGTGGGGCTCACCCCCAACAGCAGCAGGTAAAACACTGCTGGGTGCCTTTTTTCCCCCTCTAAATAATTCGTCAATCTTTGGCCCCTGCCTTTAGCCAACAATTTTTAAAAAAACACATTTTGGCAATGTCAATATCTGATAAAACAGCGGAGGCTGGGGCTGCCTCACCTGGCCTGTGCACTGCCTCCCGTTGCCCTGCTGCAGCAGCCCAGCCCAGCCCTGGCCCATGGACACACTGAGCTACTTCCATGGAATCAATATAAAATCAACATTGAAATCAATATAAAATCAACAACCCCTACACGGTTTCACAACTAACAGCACAGAGCACCAAGTGCATCCTTCAAGCACTGTTTTGTGGAAAAGCTTTCGCTGTCGTCCCATCACCCTCATTCAGAAAGATTATCCTATCTGCTTTGAACTACTCCAAACTCTGTTTGTTTTTTCTGGCTTCTTGTCACATCTCTCTCTTCTCCCTCTTCCCAGGTTATCCCCTGGTTTTCCACAATGCAAGTAAAAGCCAACCTAGATTTTCATATTTCACACACTTTTTTTTCTTTTAATAAACCACTTCAGGACTCCCACTGTCCTGGGATTAGCCCTGCTAGATAACTTCTGTTTTTTCTGCAGCCGCAGAACAATAATATTATGGTTACATACAAAACCAAGACTTTCCATCAGCAGGGGAGGGGAGGAGGGCAGAGTCCAGCCATGGTCACCGCCAGTGCCGCTGCCGTACTTCAAACCACGCTCCACCTGCTGCCAACAAGGGCAGCCTCCACCTTCATGGCCTATAGTTACAGTAACTTAGTGACACATTTATGGTGGCAGAAAAATTGCTTCAATAACGACAGGTTGTTACGGGGTGGCTGTCACCCAGAAAGAATAGAGAGGCACCTGCCCCAGCCGACGTGGGCAGCAGGGCTGGAGGGGCAGCCAGACCTCCCCACTCCGCTCCCAGGCTCTATTACAAGGCTCTCTGTTCCCAAATGCAGGTTGATTTCTGACCTTAAACTACGTGATGGGCTTCCCTGGAGCATCCACCGTGGTTTCCATGGAAGTCTCCACTTTACAATGAGCTAAAAACATGTCTGATCTCTTCCTAGCATGTTAGCAAACAGTGAAGGAAAACAACAGAAGCCTCCATAAGAAAATATTTTAGCTGCTTTGCAAAGACATAAAAATCAGTGATACAAAAAATTCCCTATTAAACATCTTAAAGATCCAACCCATGATCTCTCCTCTCATTATGACAAATATTTTACAAAGCAAACAGCCTTCTTCAAGTAGATGCAGCAATCTGTAGCTAGAGAGCAAGGGGTATAAAGCCTGCCCTCAGACAGTATTTCAGGCAGCATTTCATAAAATTCCAAAGATTTGGGTGCCATTTGCCACACCATGTAGTGTTTACTAAAAACTATTAAAGCTGGGCTGGATTTTTAAACATCCCTGTCCTGTCTGAAAAGCTTGAAATCCTGAAAGCGTGGTTACATTTTACCTGATGTGAGTCCGAGAGGAAACTGGAAGAGGGGCAGGGATGGAGCAAGACAGTAACACAGAGAAAACTAATTACCACCTCCTAGACAGCCCAGCACAGATTATACAGTTCAATTCTGGATTTACACAGATCCTGCATATATTAAAATATTAGCATGGTGTCACTGACAAAATTGGTTCAAGGTAAGTCAAAGACACCATAACCACATTCAGAAGAGCCCCAGAATTTAAGAACAGATAATTCCATTTCTATTTGTTTCATGTCATAGTAATTTTGACCCATGTATATTATTTCAAAGCACATTGAACATCTTTGAATTCCAGTGTTGTGATGTTTCGTGACATTGAGGAACAACAATACAGCAGCTCTGTCTGTTATCTTAACTGGTAATGGTAAAAAAGAAGGGCTCCTGGTACATGTTAAAACTCCATTAACAAGAAGCAACCCTGTCCTAGGAAGGATTTCACCTCTCTCATTTGCAGATGAATGGAAACCTCTCTTGTTCCCATTCCCTCTTCTGCAGGTGCTGTCATTTCACCATCATTCCTCCACACCACAGCGACAGCCGTGATCGAAATAACTTATCTAAATGAAACCATCTGGATTCTGCACAGGTCAATTTAGGTTGTGAGGTTTTCATGAGTGACAGCACAACATATCTAGAGTCGGGCAAATCTTGGCATATGTCAGAATAAAATAGTGATGTTTTAAAAATTTCTCACGATTTCTGGGAAAAAAAAATAAAAAAATGTTAAACTCAGCGTTTTCAAATGTTTTATTTTAACAAGGCCAAGACACTCCAGCTTTATAGTTCTGACAGCTCTGGTTGCTGAAACAACACTAAGAAGCATTTTGAACTAACCATAAGGTTTTAAAACTGTTGTTCAAAAACTGATGAATTCCACATGTGTGAAACACTTCCATTTCAGTAAAAGCTTGAAAATTTACTATTTTCAAAGTAATACACTTAGATTCCAATATATGTGTAATACATATCTCGGCTCCCAGGAGCATCATAAATTTAAAGAAAAATCCAACCAAACCTCAGCACTGTTCATTTTTTATTATCATCACTATTTTATAACCTGGCATAAAATCAGTTCAATGATATCAGCTTTCAGTAGCATGCACTTTCAATTTTTATAGCATTTGGGTGATAAACTTAGAGGAAAGTTGTTTATTAGTTTAGGAAACAATGGTGTTTATTCACATTCTCTTTTTTTCAAATGGGAAGAGCATTTATATTCATCTCAAAAGCTATAATAATTTGATACCAGGACAAAGCTGCCGAGAAAATCAAGACAATCCCTCCAGAAATTGGAATGGTAGAGGAATCTTCTCACAACTAAACATACTTATGAACAAATATTTTTGCTTTCCTCAGCTGCTTGATCAAAAATCCAAGTGCCCAGACCTGGCAAATTACTCAAACAAATGGTAACAAATGGATAAAATATTTATACAAAAAATAAATTAAAAAAATAACAAAAGTAGTAAAATCTCAGGAGAGGTTCCTCACCCTGGGGGTTCCCACCTTCCTCTCTTATACCAGGGGAAACAACACTTGGCCAGAGCGTGTGGCACTCACCCATCCCTAGCAGTGGGAAGTTGTGACTGTGATTTTTGCTCTTTCTGCCTGAGTAACAAGACAAAAAAGTGGAATATGTTGTCAATATGGCTCTTCGTGTACCAATTATCTCAATGGTATGACTACAATAAATTAATAAATAAGGATAAAGCTAGCAGGAGTCTTCCCATTAATTTCAGTGGGACCAGAACTTGTCTTTTAAAGGATCAGGATCCAAGGACATACTGGAAATCTGCATTTGCATCTGCCATGTGGCTTGTACCACTGATTGTTCCCTCTATTCATTTTTAAATCATTTTTTCTCCGTGTCTCATCTCTACAGTCCCAGTGGCCTCACCTGTCCCTGCTCTTACTTTCAGGTCCTTATAATAATCACTTTTCCTGATCTTCTTGCCCAGCAGTAAAACACCTTTCCTCATCACCAGTTCTGCCCACCACTTGTGAGTGTGTCTTCAGTTGTCTGCACACCAGCAATGGCTTGAAACACAAACACATCCATTTCTCCCTCTAGCTATCTTTGGAAATCTTGCTTTTTCCATGGAAGTTTCATAAACAAAATTCCGAGTCACTGGATTAGACCTTATTTTAGTTATCTGCGACTGGAATGGTCCAAAATGCTCACCCATTGATCCTCCCAGCAGCACCAGGGCTGTGGTGAGACAACAGTGCCTGCATACAGAGCATGTGTCTACAGCAAGTACATCCTACTGAGCTAGCCTGGTGCTTTTTGCCTGTGGGATGGTGAAGCCCCAAAGTGCTGCATGACACCCAACCTAGTGCCCTGCACCAACTGAGAAACTAGAACAGCACAGGACCAACCCAGCACTCAGCAAAGAACCTGAGCATTGGCTGACAAAGCTCCAAGGGTGGAGGGCACTGGAAGGGTGGTTGGGCACTGGAATGGGCTGCCCAGGGAGGTGGTGGAGTCACCGTTCCTGGGGGTGTTCAAAAAACAGGTTGATGAGGCACTTGAGGCCATGGTCTGATGGTCTAATGGTTATGAATATGATGGGATAAAGGTTGGACTTGATGACCCTGGAGGTCCCTTCCAACCATAATGATTCTATGATTCTAAGGGCAACTGTAAACCAGGAATCATCACCCAGTAGTGCCCAAGAAGCTCCATGGTGATCTGTTCTCAGCTACGTAACATCCTGGCTGAAGCAAACATGGCCTCATGCTCCATTAAAGTTACAGGTGACACAGCGTGGCGGTGTGATAGCTGCAGGAGGGGATTTGTTGCTGCCAGGGAGCAGGGTGGGTGACACAACCGAGAGGAGGTGAGGGAGCCCTGTGTGCTTCCGTGAGTCCAAGTCAAGCCCCCCAGCTTCACGTGCACAAGAGGCAGGGCTTCCTTCGAGGGGTCAGAGACACTACAGCAGCTTTGGGGATCACAGTGGTTCATCAACTAAGCACGAGCAGAGGCATTGCAGATGGGGAGACATGAAGAACGTTGCATTAACTCCTTCCTTGGCACTCAGGCTGCTGCTGTCAGAGCTCCAGCAGCCCCTGGCAGGGCCCCGTGTTTGCTCCCGATGCCTTTTCGGGGTGTCAGCCCCTGGCACTGTGGCATGGCCATCAGGTGAGGGTGGCAGGGCAGCCTCTGGTGAGCCAGCCCACGGACAAACACCATCCCCAGGGAGCAGGAACGTGCTGTCCCTCCGTCTGGACTGTGCCTCTCGTCCTGCCTTCTCAGGGCCCCGCTGTGATTTAAAAATATCCTTTCCCAGACTCTTAGCAAAGACACAAATCGTCTGGCTTACGGTTTAACTCCTTGGGCAGCACATGATACCAAAGGCTGAAAACCAACAGATGTAAGAGACCATTTATACACCAAAACATAAATACCAAGGGCTTTGCATGGAATTTCAGGTTGTGTTTGTAATTTAAAAAGATAACGGGAGGACTACGCAGGGAAATATCAGCCTTCACTATCCACCCACTACAAGCTACTGTCAGAAACAAAATACTGAGCTAGATAAACCTTTGGTCTGAACATATTTTTATGTTCCCACTCAGCCGTACACAATATTTGAGTATGGTACTATGGCAAAGAATGCAAATCCTCCTGTGCTCCTGGCATTGCTGGTGTAATTCCCGCTGGAGGGCCATGTTAAATTTAGAGCACACAATTCATAAAGGATGTTGACAAGTTGCAGAGAGTTCGGAGAGGAATATGAAGGATGGAAAAACATCCTTTACAGTTACAGATCCAGAAGGTCAATCTATTTAGCTTATGAAGAGAGGAGGTTAAGGGATGACTTGGTTAAAGACTAACAATGTTACAGGGAGAATGAATTTTGGAGATCAGGCTCCTTAATTAGCATAGGAAAACCTTGACACTGAAAACAGACAAGTGCTGACTGGAAAGATGGGGCATGTGCTTAATAGTGCAAATAATGAATTTATTATAGAAGCCAGAGGTGGAGCAGACAGGATGATTTTTCATTACAGGTTTTTTTGAATAACACTTGGATGTTTTTTTTCCTAAAAAGACCTGCTGGAACTCATAACAGAAGCAGCCTTGTGACCTGTACCATCCAAAGAAACAAACAGGAATGCTCCCCTTTGCTTTTGTAACATTGATGGTCTTCTCTCCCTTCCATCAGCAGTCCTGACAGTCATTCCAAGCATGTAATGCATGTGCATATAACCCTGATCACAGATCCTCCTGGCAGATCTGGTCTGTGCTTGTGCACAAGGACCAAGCAGTTCTCTGGGCTCTCTGCTAATAACCTCTCACCTGCATGTGCCTTGAACCATAAACCAACATCGTAGTGGTGGTACCAATGCTTTGGCTCCCCACCCCCTGAAGCCAGGAGCAATCACACCCATGCCACTCCCCCAGTGCCTCCCCCACCCCTTCCTGGTGCCTGCCAACAGTGGAGAATCCTCTGATGCACTCTGCTCCAAGCAATTTCTACCAGTCCTTAATCATCCATTCTGTGTTGCCCTAATACTCATGCCAACTGCCCTCACTGTGCTTTAAGCCCATTCCTCTGTGTCCTATCCAACAGGATCATGGAGAACAGATTATTCCCTTCTTTGAAGGTGTTTAAGACTATTTTCATGCCTCACTGCAGCCTCCTCCTGACTTGACAGCACCAATTCTTTCTACCTTTCCTGAGAGGTCACAGCTCTCATTAATTTTGCCACTGGACTCACTCCAAGTGCACCTACTCTTTCTCGAAATGTGACCCCCCAAACTCTACATGGGGCTGCAGGCGTTCCACAAACACACACCAAAATCCCAAGATCTGTCACGTGCCTCTGAGAGCAGAACTTCGCCCTCTTTTAATCCCATCTCGTTTATCAGCAATATAACGTTTTGCACATTATCACCCCAATTATAAAGCCTTGTAGGTGATAATGAGATTCCACTGGATATATTCCAGCAAAGCACATTCTAGGTTTTACTAACTCCATTAACCAAGAAAAGCTGGTTAATGGCTGAAAAGTGCAATGATGCACATAATCATACCAGTTGCTTTGCTACTACAATTACATTATTAAGATGGATCTTTGAGGTGCAATTTCCATGTATAATTAGTGGTTTATCCCTTCAGGAGAAAAAAAAATCAAAAGCACCCAAAGATTTGAACAAAATACTTCTTGCTGAAAACACAAATGAAGTCATGCTTTCAGGGTCGGACTCGGAGTGGGATTTGTGAGAAAACAGGGGCACAAGAATTTGGAAACTTTACCCAGGCTCCCAGGGAATGTGAAATGCCAAAGAGCAAACTGCAATCCACTCGCACTGCTGTGCATGGGGAGCTGCACACGGGAGCACCCAGTCTCACCTGTCACCCGTGGGCAGCCGTGCCCAGGGCTCCCAGGGGTAAGAAGCATGGATGGGTAGGAACTGGCTGCACCCCAGCCTCTGTGCAGGAGGGTGCAGGAGGGACTCCACAGTCCAGGGAGTAGAGTAGAGCCCTGGAGGCAGAGAGGGTGAAGCCCTTTGGAGGCACACGTGGTGGAGAGCGGTGGAGGTGGACAATACCTTCTGTGCACATGGGTCTGGCCAAGCCTTGGTGTGGGTGCCAGCTGCATGCACACCAATGTACATCACAGGAAACACCAGCCCCTCCACAGAGTGGGGCTCTGTCATGGGACCCCCCTTCCTGCCCACACAAGCACCAAGCCTCAGAGCAGCAGGATCCAAGAGGTGCACAGCACTGCAGCCAAGCCTTGACCCTCAGAGATCTCCAGCAACCCTCCCCAAACCAAGTTGCATTTGACATGAGATGTTTCCATTAACAGTCTGAGCCGTGTTCGCCTTCTTGCACAGCACAAAACACTCTGAGAAACAACTTGCTGAGATTGTGTCTCTTTCCCTGTATGATCAGAGGAGGTCTGGCTCCAAACCCCAACCTCCCTGTTCAGCTGGAGGATACATCCACTGTCCCCAGACACGTTCGCTGGAAATCTCAGGGTGAGGTGTTGCATCTTTAATGAAGGCCTCCTTTCCCCAAACCCTCAAAGTTAACTGTGACTTCTGAGAAGACAAAAGCTCCCAGAACATATCAGAACCATAAAACATTTAGACTGATTTAAAATTCTTTCCTGCTGTTTTCTTGACTTCAGTATTCTTCAGTCATTCCATTATTTTGTTGGTCACCACTGTTCTTCCCGATGCAGACTACTTCAGTTTCAGATTAAGAAAAGCAGCACCACCAAGGCAAGCAGAACAATGAAGAACCCTCTGCTTGCTCCTTTCACCAAATAACAAAACAGAAACAAGAGTGCTAGTTTTCAAGTGCTGATTTTTTTCGGTTGCTTTCCTGTTGCAGTTAAATCACACCAGCTTGACAAAAAATGCAATGACTGTTTTGCACTAGGAATTTTTTACAAATTTAATCAAGTTGTCAGAAAAAATACTATTATCCTCACCACGTGAAATTAATATATCTGGAACTTATCTACTGTCTTGCATGTGTGTATGACATTTATATGGATCAACTAATATATATGTCTTCTGCTTGGTAAAATTTCACACAATAAAAAAGTCTTCTGAACTGAATTTGCGGTCGTCTTGAAGTCCTTGATGTGCCTGGCTCTGCTGAGGAGCTTAGCAGGAGCCTTTGCTGGATTTAATCAGCCAGGCAGACCTCAGAAAGTCTGCTGGAATTCTTGTCGTTATTAGAAATATGCACTAGCATTTGCTAATTCAGGTTCAGATCCGATACAGAAACTAAAAGCAATAAATCCTCATGCAAGTATCAAGCTCTCTCAAGTATATCCTGGAGCAGGATTTTTTGGAGAGGAGGAATACATAAAGGAATGTAGAGTGTCTAGCCAACATTTATTTGAAATACTCTTTTCAATGAATCCAAAGACTTGTCCAAAACGGAAAGCCTCTGCTTTTTCCCCAACGCATTGGTTTGGCTTTCCACTTCCATGACCTTGCACTGGAGACAAGAAAGCGTGGGCAGCACATGATGTGAACAGTGAGCAAACTCTTGGCCACCCCCTTTGAGTAAGCCAGAGTTTCATCACTGATATCAGCTGAACAGGATTTTACCCTGCATTGCCAGTCACTGTAATATCTCTCTGGGCTTTAAAAACTCTGTAGTCCCCTGAAATCTAACAAACTGCCAACTTTGAGAAAAACTGCAAGTCCTGTAGCGAGGCCTGGAATGGTGAGCACGTATGTAAGTGTTGGCTGAACTGGGTTTTCATTTATTGTTACCCTGGAGTTAAAAGAAAGCATGAAACAGCATTACACGCAGGCGAAGCCAACCAACACTCCAAATTTAGATGTGTGAAACCTCTGAAATACCAGACCCTCCAAGAGGCACCGACAGCACGAACCTCTGCCACGCGGCTGCTGGGGCAGACTCTGACAGAGGCACAGTAAGAACCTGCCAGCCACAACGAGCTCCAAAGATGAGTCCTGGGCTGCAGTGGAGAGCAGTGAGCCTGGCTTTCAACCTTGGCATCTCTGGCCAGGTCACAGCCTGGTGTCAGTGGGTGCAATCTCAGCAGCTGCAGTCAAGCAGCTCAGCATGGATCAGAGAGTGGTTGGTCCCCAAACACCCATCCCGTCCTGGTCACTTCAGCCAGAGTTTGAGATGTCCAGTAATAATACAGTCCAATAACACAGCGTTTGAATTCACCCATTATAGGACAAGGGGCAATGGTTGCAAACTGGAGCATAGGAGGTTCCATGTGAATATCAGGAAAAACTTTTTCACTGTGCGAGTGACGGAGCACTGGAACAGGCTGCCCAGAGAGGCTGTGGAGTCTCCTTCACTGGAGACATTCAAACCCCGCCTGGATGCGTTCCTGTGTGATGGGCTCTAGGTGACCCTGCTCTGGCAGGGGGGTTGGACTGGATGACCCTTCGAGGTCCCTTCCAACCCTAGAATTCTGTGATTCTGTGATTTTGTGTGATTATAAAACTGTAAAATGGGCACATTTTCTGTGCTACTTCAGGTTCACAGGATCTTTACAGAAGAACCTGGTTTTCCCTTTCAACAGGAGTCTGATTTAAGAGGGAAACCTCGTTTGACATTTAGAAACCAAAATACTTATGGCATTTATTACGCTTCCCTGATGAATTTACATAATGCATAAACACAAATTGTTCTTAACCTTTCAGTTTTCATAAAACCTGTTTGACTTTCTCATAAACAGTATATATGAATTTCAATGCTACTTTGACATTCTTTTCCATGAGACACTAATGTGAGTTACTGTATCCTCAGAAGAAATCTGCTTCTGCTGATAAACATTTGATTCTTGGCTTGCATTTGTGTTCTGCAGTAGTTTGGATGGGCAACTCAAAACCCTGGCTGGTCACCTGCGACCTTTGCATTCTCCTTTAAATTCCATGCATTTGCAAGAGATGATGGAAGAGCCAATAATGTCTACTGCTTACCAGCCACAATAATTAGAGTGGATACATTTTTGATCATAGAAATAGTCTTGTGATGGATTTTTTTTAACAGCTATGAATGCCAACACTTTCAGCACTGCTCTGAATTTGAAGATTTAAAAAGGTTTGTGTCCAGAAAACACTTTGCCTCCTCATCAGCTTCAGCTGATGAATTTTTGTGGGGGAGAAGAAAATCAGTTTCTCTCTTCTCTGCACCGTCAGCCCCCAAAACATGAAATCTATTCTCCTCCTATTTGCTCTCAGCCCTGGAGAGGGCTCAGCTGTCACCTCAGCAGCCCCCATGTGTGCCCCCATACACACCTACAGCCACAGCCATGCTGATGCTGCCAGGGTGCAGTTCGGGCTCTGATGAAGGCTCAGGTTCAAACCATATGGGATGCAGGAGATGCCATCGCTAGAGATGAAATGAAGTAGGGAAAAGGATGTCATTTTGCTAGAAAACTAAGCACTCAACAGTTAAGCAGAGCCATGTTTAGGTTGCCCATGTAACTTTCTGCTATGATCACTTCCACTACTTACACGATGACTACTTGGATTCTCCATGCCACCCAAAGCCCAGCTTGTGCAGAGCCCAGGTTATGAGTTAGCTCTTCAGTATTTTACTCCAGGTCTTTCCACTGGGGGTATTTGTCAAAGTCTGCAGTTAAGTAGGATTATTCATTTCTGTGTGGTTCTCTAGGAGCTGTTCTGGGATCACAGCTCCAGTTCTTGCAGCCCGGTTCCTCACTTAAACCTTGAACAAGTACCACCACAGCCATGGAGAACTGGGAAGGCTTTGCTAGGTGACAAGACTTGGGAGCCATCACTCTAGTTCTGCTTCACTGGGGACCTACAACTGCCTCCTCTGGCTTTACACCCATGAAATGAAGACTAACATTGTGCTGTCTCTTCACCAGGCCACAACATACTTTTGGAAGCACCTTTATTTTTTCCCCTCAGCTCTTTCCAGTTCTCTGCACGCAAAGAGGCAGAGCAGCAGTTTCTTAGAGAGCTGGCTACCACTGTACATTTTTGATGGCTGAATCAAATTAAAAGACAGCTAAAAATACATGAGGTTCCCCACCAGCTTTGTTTGCCCGGGTAAACATTTGCTACAGTTCCCTGAGGACTGTCATGTAACTCCAAAACAGCTGAAGACAATGGATCTGGACAGTCACTCCTGCCTCCAGCACGCTGCGTGAAAGTTGGGGTCTACAGCACAGAGAAGTTGGATACCCCAGTACAGAAGCACCTAATGCATTTGGTTATGCAGAAATAGTCCACTGGGCTCAGCGTGGACCAGAGGAAGGTGGGACCACCACTGCCCTCCTTGCAATCAGATTTCCTCCTCCTTGAAGGATCCACCAACAAAAGCAAAAGCACATCTTGAAATAAAGATTCCCCAAACCAAAGCTGTATTTCACAGCTGGTTTTTACTTCCCTACTCCTCCATCCCAGTGTATTTTTGCCAGTAAAAGGGGCTAGAGTCATTTCATTACGCTTCTTACCCACACCCCTGTGCCAGCTCAAGCCCTCATTTCCCTGAAGCCTGGGAGCCGCCGTGCCCAGGGCCCCCCACCCCACTCCAGCTATGTGGAGCAGGGGCTTTCTCCCCAGATCCCCCCCAGCACAGCCACCCCTCATGCCCTTGTGCACCTCTCCCTTTCTAAAAGGAAAAAACTGGGGAAAACAACGAGCCCATAGGCACATCTACATGAGTGCTGGAGCCTCTGAGCAGACTCCAAGCTGAAGCTCTTGCTTTCGTGACTTGTGTTGTACCCTCCCCTGAAACCTGACTCACCCGTGTTAGTCCCACCAGCTGCTTCCAATCTGCTAACTAGAAGGATGGCTCTGTGCTATAAACTTCAGTTTTCCAAACACAAGCATCATCTGTTAAGCCAAAAGCTTTAGATAAGATCCCCGAACACTAGGCTGGGAGTCCAACCAGCACAGGGCATATCTTTCCTGTGTCAGCAGACACCTAATGTATTTTTAGTGCTGTCAGAAACAAACAACTCCTTGATACTCCAGAGGAGAAAAAAAACCCTCTAGAAGCGGCGGTGCAGCTAATATTTTAAAAGACCCTTTCGAGAACTCACCAGCCTCCTGGGGGAGCTTGTCAACATGTCCCACGTTAAATAAAAGTCACTTTAATATCCACAGGGGTTTTAAAGAAAAGCTGGAACATATCAAAGCTGCTGGGATGGCAAGCTTCATAACGTGCACAATACATCAACACTTACAGACACTAAATCCTCCCCAGCCTCGAGGGAGCTCACAGCCCCCCCGAGTAAGCTCTTTTTCCTAATGTATCTCTCAAATGAACTGCTAATCTCCTTTCTAAACTTGACAGCTGTCCTGCATGCACTCACACACACACACAAATCTGTCCATCGTTCTTGTCAAAAGGCTTGTTGGATCATTTTTCCTTTAATATGAAGAAAGAAATACTTCTCTGACCCAATACGAAGACCTCACTGACCTGCTGTTGGGGTGCACGTGTGTGTCACCACGTTGCTTTGGCCCTGCAGGTTTCAGAGGCTTCCTGGGGAGGCAGTGATGTCCAGGACACCACAGCTGTAGCACACAGGGGAGCACTGCCATGGTTTGGTGATCCAGAGCACCGTGGCTCCGTCCCTCAGGAGCAGGGTGGACATTCACTGGTGTCCACTGCCATGGCTCTATGGCTCCATAGTTTTCATATATATATATATATATATATTCGCAGGAACAAACCTGGGCTCAACAAACTCCTGTGGTGGGCGGATGCTCCGACACTGGTTCCCCCAAGCCGATTACTGACTCCCAGCAGATCCGATGGCTTCCTGCACTCAGATCAGCTTAAATCTGTGCCATGGCTTCTCGCTGCTCTGAGGGACTGCCGGAAACTTTCCCCTTCTCTGGGCAGAGTTTGGCCCGTGCCATTGAATTCACGGTGCCAGTGGTTATTTGCCACTTCTGCTCCAGCCCATAGCTCTCCAGAGTTGCTGTGCAGCCTTGCTGCAAAAACTCACCTAGAACACCACCAAGACAGCCATGGTCTTACACTGTACAAGTCTTCACAGGGGTCACCAAAAGGGTAGTTTGGGATAGAGTCAGAAATAGTCCCAACCTGCAGTTGCAGTATTTTTTCTTGCAGTTCTCAACATTTCAAATGAAAAACATCTTCAAAGGACGCCAACACTGCATCTTTCCCAAAGCAGCTACTGCTCCATTAGCTGGCCACAACCGTATTTTTTGCTTACTGTTTGTCTGATGAAAGAGTTTCACTGAGACGTGGATTTGCTCCGACATCATCAGCAGCATTCCCTGCCCTTCCACCAGCACTGTGATGTGCCACCCAACGAGCCGCTGCGAGGTCGGTTGAAGCCTGATGACACCTGACAGCTCCGTGGAAACCCAAGCCCTGAGCTGAGCTGTCGAGTCTTTGCTCAACACCTGGAACGTGAGGGGCGATTTGCAGAAGTCTGGACAGGAGAAGCAGTGGAATAACATTTGCAACGTGCTTGGATTGCGGCCATGCACCAGCTCTGCCAGAGCTATCAGTCAAACCAAGGGTGCTGTTACCGCGCTGCTGGTGATGGGATCGATCCCTCGTGGTATTTCCCTAGTGTGAATGCTTTTTGTGCTGCTCTGTGCTCTGCAGCACTCCCTGCACTAGCAGCGAGGGGAACACGACCGTTTTCCTCTCTGCCCATGCTGCTTACACTGCTACAGCATGAAGTGATCTGAAATTACTCAGTCTCCAAGATTTCCTCTTAAAATGTCTAAAGACGATGAGTGACAACCGTTGCCCTGGGATGTGATGCTCGATGACTCTGACTGACCACTCTGCACCGTGTCACCCATCTCTTACCTCTGCTACTCCCCGTTGGCTCCAGCACAACCTGCGAGCGTTCACTCCTCATGGAAACGGGGCCATCCATTTGTGTTCAGAAAGGCAATGTCCCTACACCTCCCTGGACAGCCCCGAGATGCTCCACTGGAGAGAGAAAAGGCCTCTCACGTAACCACGTCTCAGATCTTGGCTGAGCCTGACACCGCACAACTGTGAAATGTCCCTGTGGCCACCTGGTGCAGCACCACGTCCGTCCCACCACGAGCGTGGCTCTGGAACAGGACTTTTGCAAATGTTTTTGGTACAGAAAGGAGCAGAGTTTTCCAACCAGAGATTCGTGTTCTGGAATGCTGCTCCCAGCCAGCTCCGCTCCCTGCAGCCACCCGTGCTGTCCCGTGGTGAGTGGGACACCCACTGCACGTGGCTGGAGAAGCCCACCAAGGTCTTGCAGTGCAGGAACCGGCCCCTCAGGGGGCATTTCTGGGATCTGAGCTTATGAAACCTGCCCATTTCAGCTGCAAACAAACCACGCTGTGAAGCTGCTTCACCTGCCCGGGGAGCCCCTGTCAGACCTGCAAATGAAGGCCCTGCACAGGGCAGACAGATTTACTGCTGACAAACCTCCACCCACTGCGCTCAGCCCAGCTCTTACCAGGGGCTGCAAATTAATAGGATTTTTAATTGCAGCTGCATTTTTAACTCCTCTTGCCCAAATGGAAGAGCGTGCACGTGATGCTTCCCGCAGGAGGCTCTGGTTTCTGGGGTACCAGACCAATCGTCAGGGGCAGGAAAGGGGACTCATGTCTCTCCACCACAGCCCCTGGCCCAACACCTGGGCCACCGAACCCTGGGCTCATCAGCCTGGCCAGGCAGGTGCCATGGGACAGCCGTGTCCATCCCTGTGGGACAGCTGTGTCCATCCCTGCAGGACAGCCCTGCCCATCCCTGCAGGACAGCTGTGTCCATCCCTGTGGGACAGCCGTGCCCATCCCTGCGGGACAGCTGTGTCCATCCCTGCGGGACAGCCCTGCCCATCCCTGTGGGACAGCTGTGTCCATCCCTGTGGGACAGCCGTGCCCATCCCTGTGGGACAGCTGTGTCCATCCCTGCAGGACAGCCCTGCCCATCCCTGTGGGACAGCTGTGCCCATCCCTGCGGGACAGCTCTGCCCATCCCTGCGGGACAGCT
>VZRW01002428.1:50954-67307 GCA_013398125.1 Aegotheles bennettii | reverse complement strand
TCTGTGATTCTGTGATATATTTTTCATTAAACCCACTATTGGCAGTCCCATTCTCTCTTCTGATCTTCTTGCACCTTGCCTCTAGCGTATTCTGTGCTCTTTTTGAGTTAAGAAGGGTTTCCATGCATTGACACAGTCAGAATGCAAGAAGATTTTTTTGCAAGCTGTAATGAAGATCTAAAATACACTCCCATGCTTTCCCATGGCTGGCATTTGATGCTCTGTATTCCCAAACAACTCAGAACTATTTTAATCAATATGCAGAAATGGGAAGTTAAACATCTTTTGCTGGATATTCCAAAGGGGGCAACTCTTCAAAAGTTTCTAATAGAAAGCATTTTGATTCTGAATATTTTAATGTCATCATGGTGTATAAGCATCACAACCTAGCAATGCAGTCTCCTTCATCTTTAAGAGTAACAAAATTAATTAAATGCTCTGTGATAGGAGGTTATCAGTAGAGGCCTGCCAAATTTTAGGCATCTACAGTGAAGACACCCAGAAATTCTTTTAGCTAAGACTCACTCTGGATAAGATATTCACATCTTGGTGTTGTTGTGATTCTAGAAGATAGCTCTGAATGGTCTTCTGTCCTAATTAAATAGTGGGAATAGAAGTCCTTGAGTAACACCCTGCAACAGAAGACTCCATAGAGTTAAAGTGATTTAATTAAACATAATTCTCATAAAATATTAATGAGAAGTATTATCTCATTTGTGGATGTAAAACTTATAGTAACTGTTTAAGTCACTTGGAACAAATAATCATTTAACATATAGATGTTGTTCATTGAAGGATTCTAATTACTTAGTGTAGCCCAACATGAAATATTTGTTAGTCTGAGAATTTTGCTTGTGCTGGAGCTAGGCTCTGTGGGATCCTGCTGTAACTGTGACAATGTTGATTTTTTTTTAATATTGATTAAAAAAAATTATTAAGGATATTTTCAGCAAAGGGAAATGAAAAGAGCACAGACATTAGATTCTTCATAAATCAAGATTAATCATGCAATGCATTTAAATTAAAAATACAACAAATTTTCATAGTTTTAAGCTTCACTGCACAGAATGGGAGCACACGGGTTCTTAAGGAGTTTTTGTTTGTTTGTTTGTTTCTTTTTGAATTAATTGAGTGTGGGGCACTGTGCTTCTGAATATATTCCTAATGTGATTGCATTTTTTTCTCAATGTTTATTAAATTGATCAATGGAAATACCACAGATTTATACTTTAATTTTCCTGTCTGATCATTTGTTTTAATGGCAAAACATTATTCAGATGGAGCTAGAAATACTAGGTGCTACTGAAATGACTGAGGTCTTACATTTTTAGAGATACTTGACACTTAACTTTTATAGATGCTACGTCTGCATCAGTAATGCACACGGGAATAATTGTTAACTGTCAAGAACACAATGTATTTCTAATCATATTCCATCAACGACACATGTTTTACACTGTTAAATCATTTTGGCTGAAAAACAGAAGCTCAGAATGGAATATAAAAAGCCTGTTCTTTTAGTTTCTTTGCATTATTCATAAATGCAGTACCTTGTCAACACTTAAAGTGTAATCAAAACATAAATGATGTACGAATATTTTGTGTTCAAACTGCATGTAGGGTGTTCCTAAGTTATACAATATATTGCATTGTCTTTTTTATAGTCAGTATAAAATTTTAACTACGCGTGTCATAAGTTCCATAAAAACAAGAATGTCTACTGTTTCCTTTTTGTTCTCTGATTCAAAAGGATGAATTAAAGAAAGAAACAGCACAAAAAAACCAACAAAAAAAATCATAAAGCTGTTTTTATCCTTTACTATTGTATCTCATTCACAGTCATTATGCTGTTGCATGGTATAACTGGATATCACTTTCAAACTAACTATCTTGACTACTGTTTTGAGTGTTTCAGAGATAAATAACATTATGAATAAATACAAAAATATCGCACAAAAAAACTTTTTTTTTTTGTAGTGAAGAAAATGATTACCCCTTGTGATAGACCCTTTGTGAAAAGGGTCTGGGGCGGGTAAAACTGAAGGATTTGTATTCCCACCCACTCCCTGCCTAACTCTCTATTTCCTTGCCAGGAAAACAGGATGTTTTCTCCTTTGTCCTGCTCTCCCCTTCATTGTCTTCTTGCCACATGGAGATGTCCCAGAGAGAGAGAGGATCCTGACTTTGTCATTAGCTCGCCATGTGCTCTGCAGAATCTGAATCCATCAGGTACTGGAAAGAGCTTTGGAACCTTTTTTCTGCATCAACTTTGCCATGAGAGACTATTTGGGAACTTATATAGGCAATCATTGGAATCAGGTTTTGTATATATTTGTATATCTTGTTCCTCTCACCGCCTGTTACTCTCCCTTCCCTATTTCATTAAATCTGTTACAGTTTTAACTTCCAACCTTGAAGTCTCTTCCTTATTTCCCTTTTATCTTCCCTAGGATCATGGAAGGCAGTAACAGAGAGCAAATTCTGTTCTCTGGGTAGTGGTTCGCCCTGGACACTTAAACCAAGACATGTATAAATTGAAGAGAATGCACAAATTTTGCTGAATATTGTGCTTCATTGGGTTACGAGAATTAATTGAAATACTGGCTTTTTGTGTTTGAAAGAATATAATACTTTTCTTTCCCAGGCAAAAAAACCCACCCCAGAATCTGCTTTCATTTGTGAGGTTTCATAGAATCATAGAATGGTTTGGATTGGAAGGGACCTTAAAGATCATCGAGTTCCAACCCCTTTGCCATAAACAGGGACACCTCCCACTAGACGAGGTTGCTCAAAGCCCCATCCAACCTGACCTTGAACACTTCCATGGAGGGGTCAGCCACAACTTCTCTGAGAAACTTGTTCCAGTGTCTCACCACTCTCACATTGAGGAACTTCTTCCTAATATCCAATCTAAATCAACCTTCCTTTAGCTTGAACCCATTTCCCCTTGTCCTGTCACTACATGCCTGTGCAGAAAGTTCCTCTACAGCTTTCCTGCAGGTCCCCTTCAGATGCTGAAAGTGACATGGTTTAACGACAGACTTGTCCTGGGGACATGGGGAAATGGTTGGACTTGATGATTTTGAAGGCCTTTTCCAACCTATTTTTTTCTGTGAAGCATTTTTGCAAAAAACAATGCCAATCAAATGTTCCCTTGTTTCTTTTCTTCCTTATATTGAAGTGTTTTGGCAAAATACCTGATGATAAGTTTTTAGTAAGTAATATAATTTATCTTTCAGGATAGATACTCAAATTTAAGTCAGTTCCCTATTTCAAGCAACTGTAATATCCTGCAATCCAATATTCAAAGAGTAAGGTAACATGTTTCCAAAATTACAATTTTTTTCACAATAATCAGACAAACACAGAGATGTATATATACTTGGCTTTGTTAGTATATTTTTTTCTTTAGAATTATTTTTTCTTATTATTTTTACCCATGTGGGACGAGGTAATCTATAAACAGAAAACTAAAGGATGTATCATTGTCTTACAATTTCTTCATCAAAATGTAAGATGAATTTTATCATTTGATTTCACGTAGAAAGGTTAATTTGAGGCACTACATTAAGTCAGCATGTGGTATCATCAAACCACTGCCTAACTGTTGTTGAGAGTTTTTGCAGCACGATCAGGGAATAATAGAGATATTTTTCAGAAGCCTTTGGGAAGCACCTCTCAAATATGAGAGAATGTTTCTTCAAAAATTTAATAGCAAGCAATTGAGACTGATCAGTTGGAGACTGAAGTCACAGTTGTAGCAATGGATAAGAGCAAATACAGAAGGTAAGGCAAGACATTAAGAGGTTAAGCACTTTGATTTAAGCATAGAGAATTACAGGGAACAGAGTTTCAAAGGTTTGAGTGATACAGATGGGGATATAGACTATGAATAAAATCTTTGCATAGTGTTCTGATTTGCAGTGTACAGGGCCAGAAAAAAAGATGTACTACTAGTCAATAATTAATACAATATTCTGTTTAGATGTTTCGCTTGCAGGGAAAGTCTTATCTAAGAAACATTATACAATCTAGAATCGAGACCTCTTACTTTCATAGAATTATAGGATTATATAATTTGGGTTGGAAGGAACTTTAGAAGATGATCTAGTACAACCCCTCTGCCATGAAGTTGGGCTTTCAGTTTAAAACAATTGTCCCTTGTCCTGTCACTACAGGCCTTGGTAGAAAGTCTCTATCCATCTTATAGACCCTCTTCAGTTACTAGAAGACTGCTATGAGGTCTCCCCAGAGACTTCTCTTCACCAGGCAGAACAACCCCAACCTTCTCAGCCCCTCTTCATAGGAGAGGTGCTCCAGCTCTCTGATCATCTTTGTGGCCCTCCTCTGGACTTGCTTCAACAGGTCTGTATCCTTCTTATCATGAGGACTCCAGAATTCAACACAGTACTCCAGGTGCGGTCTCATGAGAGGGAAGTAGAGAGAGAGAATCACCTCCCTCAACCTGCTGGTCATGTTTCTGTTTATGTAGCCCAGAATATGATTTGCTTTCTGGGCTGCAAGCACAAATTGCCAGCTCCTGTCTAATTATTCATCTGCCAGTATCACTAAGTCCTTCTTCTCTGGCTTGTTCTTAATTGATTAATCACCCAGCCTGTATTGATACTGGAGTTTGCCCTGACCCAGGTGCAGGATATTGTACTTGACCTTGTTGAACTTCATGAGGTTCACATAGACCCACTCTTCAAGCTAATCATGGTCCCTCTAGATATCATCCCTTCCCTCTAGTGAATTAATTGCACCACTGACTTTGGTGTCATCTGCAAACATGTTGCAGGTGCACTCTATTCCACTGTCTATGTCACTGATGAAAATATTAAGTACTATTTGTCCCAATACAGATCCTTGAAGGACACCATTCATTACTGTTTTTCACTTGGGCATTGAGGACTTGACTGTAAATTGTTGGATGCACCTGTCCAGCCAGTTCCTTATCCATCTAACAGTTCACCTGTCAAACACTTGTGTCTGCAATGTAGTAGCAAGAATTTGTCTTTTTTGAATTTTGAGGACTAGATCTGGACACAGTTCTCCAGGTGTGGACTGACAAGTGCTGGGTAGAATGGGATGGTCACATCACGTCTCTGCTAGTGAATTTGATAATAAGCTTCATTTTTCAGAATGCAAGGAGACTGAGAAGAGATTAGGAAGCAAGTTTTTTGTATGTCTATCTGGTATGTTAAGAGTGGAAGGGAAAAGTATAAGAATCAAATAAACATGGAAATGTAGAGGTTTTATTTTAATAAAATTGTAGGATTTACCTTTTGATTTACTAATACACATAATCAATGTTATTCTTGTATATTGAACTATTCAACCTTGCTTGTTATACAAAAATTTGTCATTGTTATAGTACATGCTGAAGCAGTTTCTTCACATCTAGGCATTGACACAAAATACAAAATGAACTGTTATATAGTTCAGCAGGATGTGCTGTAATTCTCTTGCTGTATTTTAGAAACAATACAAATAAATGTTCATGGCAGGAAGTTGCTAACTAGTCACTCTTTGAACCATGTGTCTGTTTCTTAGAATGATTTGTATTTAATAGAATCAAATAATATTTTCTCAATACAGCAGTTTGCCACCTTGTATTTAATATTTAATAAGTGTAAACAATTGTTTATATATATATTTCACATCTATACATAGACATATATCTCTGTAGATTTACACAGACAGATATAGATACCTGAAATTTCTGAAGTATTCTGTATCAAGTATTGGTATTCTTAAACTATAAAGGCTTGTTCACTTGGTATCTTTAAAAAAAAATAATAAAAATTGAAATTAACTTTCAGAGTAAATTAATTAAGCCATCATAAATAATTTTATTAATATTTTTAATAATAGATTAGTTAGACCATGTCATAAATTTAAATAAATTCAATTAATTTTGATATGAGCTTAATCTGGCTTAGGTAATTCAATTTAAATTCACAGTCTTAGTCTGAATTTATTTTCCTGAGTCTCCCTATGTAGCCACACCCAAGGGCAACATCTAGAGTAAAATGAGGTACTCTTTATAGCTTAGATGGGGATAACTGTGCTAGTTTTAATCCGATGAACACAGGCAGTGGTCAGCCCTATTTTCTTCTGCAAAATAAGAATAAAATTGGTCAAATGTATAGTCCACTACAATTTTGGTTACAATTGACTCATTTACTAATACATTAATAGTTAATATTATGCTGTTACTCTAAAATGAAATTAAATTCAGTCTCACTAAAATTTTCCATAAGTATTATATATGCTAAATTTTTTTCACATTTGAAGTTAATTGGTCAAAATATTTTAAACTTTCAGGTGCTCAAAATGGTACTCAAAATTTCTACAGATCTCAGATATACTTAGTCATAGAAGTCATATTGTGAAAATTTCAAATTTTGCATCTCACTCAATTCTATTACAATTTCATAGAAGGATAAAAAAAAGAACCTCAAAAAATGCTTATTTAATGAGAAAAAAAGTGGTTTGCCCAGATACTTTAGTAAATTCAGCTAACCACTGATGTTGTTTGCATGTTTTTTCATTCATGTACAGTACTGAGACTGATTATTGCTTATGTTCTAGAAACATTTAAAGGAAGTTAAGATGCTTCTGGTAAATCATCTGTGATGATCTGTTCAGGGAGTTTTTGTAGATTTACAGTTTCTGCAACCTGATTCAGTGTTATTTTCTCAATAATTATTCCTCTGTCAAAATTCCCATATTATTAAATGTCCCCAGCTTTCTTCCTTGTTGTGCTTACTAGGTGTGACAACTACATTGTGCAAGAGGATTTTGTATTCTGTCCGTCTTAGCCCTAAAATGAGGGCTTTAACTTTTCTTAATTTTTAGCATTATTTAGTTGTCATTGATTATTTTATCTGACCTCTAGCTACCGGTCCAAAAGGTGCAGCTACCCTATAACTCGTGTGTCAGATTTTCCAATTGTCATGGATGCCTTGAATGGTTAGAAAATTTCGTGTCAGTAGGTGAACATCCTTGAGCAGCTAAACAGGTCCCCTGAAAAGTAAGATTGTCCCAATAATTTAAACACAAATTTCAGAAAGAAACAGAAACCATATATGCATTTACGTTCATATGAGCTCAGAAATTGTATGTTCTCATTTCTCTTTATTAATTACAATGGGAGATTAGGGTGGCTAGCTGAGATTTAGACATCTAACTTCAAATATTTCAGATTTTGTATATGAATTTTATTCCCACCTTCAAAATGAATGTTGAACTAACTTAGCCACTCTAAAACTGCATTCAAAATGGACATTGAAATATACCAGGGTATTCAGAAAGCCAGAATACTAGTCATAAGCTGACATAGTCATTAACCCAAATTTGTCACACTGCTCACATTTTTTATAATGCTTGACATTGTTTGTGTTTTTCACTATCATGACAAAAACCTGTAGAGGAACAAAAAAACAAGCCAAACCCCAAAAATGAAAGGCACCAGGGAGAGCTGACATGGTATAGAATAATCATCACAAAATCTTTTTGACCCTTCCTAGAGTTTTCTTTGTTGGTCAAACCAAAAGATATTTATTGTGGTATAGTATCATATATTTTGTATAGATGTTCAGATGTCCGACACATTGCAATCAAATGCTTGAGGCTGATATTTGCTACCTCTACAGGTTTGTCAGTGCAAAAGAAGAATTTTCCCTGATGAAATGGAGATTTCTGAGACATCACAGTTTCCTTGGGAGGGTGAGGAACTGATGAGAGCATGTTATGTACCGTTTATCTTCTTTATGGTTTATAGGGAGGTCCTTTGAAATCACTCTCTTCATGACGCAGTAGGCAAATCTTTAAACTTTGTTGTGTCTTATCCTAGGAGGGGAGACAAAGAAAGGTGGATGGAAGTAATTTTTTCATATTAGGGTCATTCTGATAACAGAAAAGTTGGGACTTAGGCATCTGGAGGTATCTGACTCCACCCAATAACAATAGTGTGTTATTGACTTCAGCTGATCACTTTTAAAGTTTTATCTTTTTTGTTTGCTTATTTTTTTCAATATAGAAGCTATGAATACCTACTTTGTCAAATTAATCTCAACCTTTAAATTTCTTCCGCTTTTTCCAGTCAGTAATGACCATGACCAGTCTACACCCCATTTTTTTAAACTGACTTTTATTTTCTGGTAACTGGTTTCTCTGCATTCAAGATGATAAAAGTTTACAACCACTTTTGCTTTTCTGAGACCAACTTTGATTTCATTAGGATTCAACTAGATATGATAACATATCTCTGGCTTCATTTTATGTGTGTCGTTGATTAGATATTGAGGCCTCTTAAAAGGGGCGTATAAGAAAGATGGAGAGAGACTTTTTATAAGGGCCTATAGTGATAGGACAAGAGACAACCATTTCAAATTGAAATTGGGTAGATTTAAATTAGATATAAGTAAGAAATTTTTTACAAGTAGGTTGGTGAGACACTGAAACAGGTTGCCCTGAGAAGGTATGGATGCCCCATCAATAGAAGTGTTCAGAACCAGCTTGGATGGGGATTTGGGCAACCTGATCTAATGAAAGATGTCCCTGCCCATGGCAGGGTGGTTGGAACAAGCTGATCCTTAAAGTCCCTACCAACCAGAACCTTTCTATGATTCTGTGATTCTATATTCTAAATAACTCCTGCCTTAAGCACTACAGAAAACAATGTCACTCAGATTGCCTCTTATGTGTTTTAATTTGTGTGTATATGTGGAAGTACATATGTTAATACGCAATCTGATGGACTCAATGATGAAGTCCTAGCTCTGTCTACTCATTTGGATCAGGATTTTAGTTTGAGTTTTCAATGGTCTTGTAAGGAAATTAACTTCAATAATTGTATATAGATGAGCAGAACAAGTTGCTCAGTGATATTTTAAACCAGAAGACCAAATTCCTCTTCTCATTGGGGAAGACAATGAAGGAGGAATTGGTCTGTATGTGAGTATTAGGAATGCATGGAGCTCTGCCTGTGGACGGGAATTCAGTCAGCTGTGACCTTGTGGGTAAGGATTAAAGAGCAGTCTAGCACGTTGTGGGTGTCTACTACAGACCATCTGACCATGAAGAAGAGGTAGATGAGGCCTTCTTTAGATGACAAGAAGAAGCCTCATGTTCACACACCTCTGGCCATCATGAAGGACTTCAACTATTCTGATAACTGTGGTAGGTACAACCCAACAGGACAGAAGCAATACAGAATATTTCTGGGGTATACTGATGACAACTGCCTGACACAAGTGGTCAAAGAGCCAATGAGGGGAGACATTCTGCTGGATCTCATGTTTACTAACAAGGAAATACTGGTCAGAGATGAGATGCCTTGATGTTGCCTTGGCTGTAGCTACCATGAGATGATGTTCCTAATGATGAGAGGAGGAAGCAAAGCAAACAGCAAGATCTCAGTCCTGGATTTCATGAGAGTAGATTTTAGCCTGTTCAGGGGTCTGTTTGGAAGAATCCCAAGGAATAGGGTCCTCGAAAAATGAGGGGTAGAGGACAGCTGCTTGATTTTCATAAATCAAGAACAATCCATCTTGATGAGAAGGAACTCAAGCAAAGACAGTGGGACATCTGGATGGGTGAACAAGAAGATTTTGACTAAACTTAAACATAAAAAGGAAACACATGAGAAATAAATTCAGGAACAGGTTAGCAGGGAGAAAAATAGAGTCACTGTCTGAGCATGTAGGAATGCTATTGAAACACAGAAAACACTTTTTTTTTCTGTAAGGGTGGTCAAACACTGGAACAGGTTGCTCATAGGGGTTGTGGAGTCTCCATCCTTGGAGACATTGAAAACTTAACAGGACATGGCCCTGGGAAACCTCCTCTAGCTGACCTTCTTAGATCTGCAGCAACAAATTCCAGCCTTCATCATCCTGTGATTCTGTGACCCTGTTATTATACATGTATTTAGCTTTTTTGGACCCAGGTGAGTTAGACTCTTCCTGAAGAAAAAATGCAAAATGCAGGAAAAAAGCCACAACTCCCATTTTATAGTCATATTTTTAACCATATACTGTTATACTTCCATTCTCCTCTGAAAATGTATACTAGTATTTTATTCGGAATTACATTAATATAGAAAAATGAGAGAGGAATGAAAATAAGAAAATGTGAATATGATCTATAAGATTTCCTGCTGAAAAACACAGAGTAAGGTCAGCAAAACTGTCAAGGTCTGGTAAGCAGCTGAGTTATTAACAATGACAAATTGCCAACCATATTGCATTTTATTGGATATGTGACACCCTGTAGGAAACTCCTGTTGCACAACATGCAAAATGGAACTGATATAATTGCATTATTCCCTCTTGTGTTGAAAACCCCATCTATTCATCTTTAGCCAAATTCCACCCACCACATAACACTTTTAACTAACTCCTTTTTTTCTCCTAACTCTGAATTCCTCAGTTTCAATTTTTTTGCCACTTTTAGAAAAATGTGGCAAAGTTACTGAGATCCTTGGGCAAAACTCTGCATTTCCAGTTCAAATATGATTCTAAATTAATTGAGGCTAGTGGCAGAAATATGGATGTTTTGTGAAAACAAAAAAGGCCAAATGCAATGAGGAAGGGTTGTGGTTTGATCCTGCTTTCCAAAATCGGTCAGAGAGACATCTTCTGGCATGGCACACATTGTGTTCTTCAAAAAGGAGGATTACAACTCTGAGAACCAAGGTGTGTTCTTGGTGGTCTAAGTACAAATGGTGCTCATGGGAGGTATGTAGGTAGTCTAGATGTAATTTTGTACAGATCTGGCATGTCCTGAATAATTCTCCTGTCATGCAAACATCAGAAAAGCTATGGGATTTGATGAGTGGATATGTCTCTAGACCTGTGTACCTTTTTGAACTAGGACAGTGTTTAATTCTTGTCTGATTGTTATTTAGAACATTTTTATTCAGGGTACCTGAGTGTAGCTCTATTTAGTAATGCTGTGCTTATTTACTTTGATGAAGAGAATAAGTATATACATATTTTTTCAAAACAATAGAATTCTAAACACATGTAAATTGTAAATTTATTGTTTTTTCCCCTGATCTGTTGAAATGTATTATAAATCTTCCACTTGCTTCTTCCTATTATATATATACATATTGTGTTTCTAAGTCTTTAAGAATGAAAATTTTATGTTCAGCAACAAAAAAACCCCAACATATTTTTCCACTTTCTACAATAGATAGCCATGTCATTGAGCTAATGTATTAATTTTTTTCAAAGTTTTCTGCAATTTTAATTTTATATTCTTCCATATTCAACTCTATTTCTAATCAATTTATAAATAAAAACAAGCATGTTGAAAAAAAAAAAAAGTGAAATAATGTTAATAGTATTCTGAGTAAGGTTATTCCAGATAACTGGAAGATTAAACTGATGTGAAGAAGAGACTAGTATATCTAGAGGAGACTAGACTCTCTAAACCTAGTCATAATAAATACTTTACAAAATGTTTCTATCAATAGATGCTACTGGCACTAGAAGTGATTTACATGAAAGCCAATTAAAATATGTAATTGAGATCAGAGTCTAAGATTTCAGTTTTAACTATTTTATTTTATTTTTTTTATTTTATGTATTTATTTTATTTATTTTATTTTTTATTCTCCCCTCCCCTGCCCCGTGAGTTTTGTAGAATTTATAAATATATTATAGATCTATAACATATATGCAGATATAGATATATATCACACAGGAATAATAAAAGTAACATCAGTTTTGAAGTGTTATTTTCATAAAATTTGTTGTTTAATATTTTTTTTTAATAGAGCTATCCCATGATTATTAAAAATCTGTAACACCTTTCAAGTTCAACCTTCTAAATACAGATTGCATGTTGGAAATAAAATTGCAGACTGATAAGACATTTCATTTATAAAACTGCTGAGAGAAACATAAATGTGGTAGTCTGCCTGTAAATCTATAATACAAAGTGTTTCAGAAAGATGGACCATTTAAAATGGACCTTCAAATGAAATTGGGTCCACCTTTTTGAAACACCCTGTATAATAAGATATACAGTATTTCTATTAAACTGTAAAAAGTCTGAATGATTTTTTTTCTCATGAAAGAATAGAGATATCTTTTTTTTCCCCTTAAATGTCTTTTTATTTGATCATATTTATTAAGTCAGATCATATTTCTTGAGAAAAATCCAGTAGTATTAACCTGCTTGGAATAAGTGGTATTACACTAATATTGCTTTTTTAAAAAAAAAAAACAAACAAAAAACAAAACAACAAAACAACTGAAAAACAAACCGGCTTGGTGATTAATATACTGACATACTCACTTTAGGTGCAGATGTAAATTTATATGGATGTCTTAAGAGCTAGACTTTTCATACAGACTGTTGTTGGGACTCTAATAATTTTAGATCAGGACCCTAGTAATATTGAGGATGGAGCAGAAGACAGAGGGACAGAGAAAGAGAGAGAGAAGAAGAGGAGGACAGGGAGAGACTAGAGCCCTTGATGAGGCATGTTCAAAGCTCTGTCTCTGACAGTAGTCATTACTGACATTTTGGAAACTTGGACATACCTTTAGGACTCCCTGTTGGCTGATGTTGCATGTTCCAGAAGCTCTCTTGTCTTCTAGCTCTTCAAGAAACCAGGTACCCAGCCAGTGTTGCTTCACCATAAAGCTTGACTTGACACTGGCTGTCATATTTCCTTATTGCACCCTACAGTAGGTAAGACTTATAACAATAAAACTGTAGACCAAAAGACATAAAAGAATATTCATCTGTAAGTAAAGGGGGAAGAGATAAAAAAAAAAAATCACACAGAGACATCCACCTGGTAGACAAGGAATAATGAAGAGAATGTCAAAAATCCAAAGCCTCCAATTATGAATTAATGGGTCATTGAGAAACCACAGCTACAGCTTTGGAGAGGCCAGCCTGGTCTTTGCAGCTTATAAGGGGGGAAACTAAGGAATATGAGGATTTGGGATAATTGAGGGGGGACTGTGGGAATGCACAAAGTTTATGAAGTAATATTTAGGGGAAGAGGATTGGGCAGGAACAAAGCAGGATCAGGCAGAAGTGGTATAAAAGGGGCCATGTGTGTGTAAACCAATGCTGGTCATTACACCTGTCTGACCAAGCCTAGTGCCTGATCAGCCCAGTCTGTCCTGTCTTATTACATCCTTTCTTAATGATGTCTCTGTGTAAACTCTATCCCACGTGTGTCATGGTGCAAGGTTTCAGCACCAGCTACCAGGGGGATCAGCGTGAGGGGAGTGCAGTGCCACTGGGGTGGCAGTGGTGCATGTCCCAGAAAAGAGCTACTAGGGGGAGACTGGGGTGAATGAGGGGCTCAGTGCTGGATCAGGACTGCAGGCCACAGCCAATGTGCTGTGTGCATAGGGTGTGTATGTGGATTCACTGGCAACCTCAAGCTGGACCAGCTGGGGAGTCTGGAACCTATAGGGTGGGTAAGGGGGGATGGGACTCGAGCAGGAGTGCTGTGAAGGCAGAGGGGTTGTGCTGGTTCTCGGGGGGATCTGTGAATGTGCATGTGTTTGTGAACCAGGAGAGTGTGGTGCGTGTGCTGCACTAGTGACCTTCTGCCTCTGTCAGCACAAGACGAGGAGGGGACGTGGTTGTCTGTGCCTGTGTCTGGTGCGAGTCCTGAATGTGGGTGCTGCTGGGGACAGTGCCTGGTCTGTGGCTCTCCGTATAGCCATAGGTATGGCTATGTCAGTGTCCTGCATGCATGTGTCTAGGATACACATTCTTTTTTGGTATCTCAGCCACCTCTCAGTAGAGCACAGCACATGGGGTTGTGTGAATCCTACACTTCAGCACAAGTTTCCCATTTCTGCTTTCTGGGACTTTGGAAATGCCTAACTGAAAATTCAACTTCTGAAGCTGAACTCCTTATCTGCAAGTACTACAGCACTGGGCTCAACGGTTTTACTTTTTAAAGCTGCTGCTGTATGTCTAAAGGTTAAATTTTAAAGGATCGTTTCCAAGGGTGTGCTCATCTGAAGATGAATACAGGTAACCCAGATTCCTTTTTGTTCCTCACTGTCATGGTTTTAGCCAATAGTCAGGCAACAAATGCTCTCTGCTATCCCCCCACTACCCTCCCAGGGGAAGATAAAAGAGGAATAAGGGAGAGAGACTTTAAAGTTGGAAAGAAAATAGAACAGGTTTAATAAAAAANGAAGAGAGAAAAAAAAAAAGAGGGGGGGGGGGGAAGTGAATTTTATCCAAATATACTCAATTATGTAAATAGATTCAAAGATATAAATTAATATGCAAATATGGAACCCACACTCCTCATATGGTAATTATGTCCCAGTGTGAAAAACCCCAAACCGGACTTGGCAGCAGATGGGGTGCCTGAGCCCAGAGTCTCGGCAGCAGACCGCAAAAAACCTTGGAGTGATGGCTCTGGTCCTACTTGGGGACCATGTGCATGATGTTCTTCTCCAGTGATAAAACAGGATGCAGGAACACCAGCAGCACAGGGAGTGATGACAAACAAGCAAACCCAATCCTGCCAGTATGACAGCCACGGAAGCAGGAAGAGGGCTCTCTTAGGAGCCATTTTATACTGAACACTATGGGAAGGAATACTATGATTGATCCATTTGGGTCACCCTTCCCATAGGCGTAGTTGCTCCCTCTCCCATTCTAATTGTCACATAAACAGGCTGGCAGCAGCTGGTGATGTCCCAGGCGGTTTCAGGTTAGTATGGCCATAGAAAACTTTTATCCTTTTAATCTCAAACCAGGACACTCACTCTAGAGCCATCAGAGTAACCCTGCACTAACTTAAGCATTACTCAGAGCTGCCAGCTGCCATCCTAAAATGGCCTGATGTCCCAAAGTGTCCTAAAGCTGTATGACAGCTCTCAGCTTCCTGGAGATGTCTTGGAGGCCCTACAGCCTCATTAAGGATGAGATGTTTATGAATAAACAAGTGAGAGACTAGCAGGTGTGCCATTTCAGGTTGCAGAAACCTAAAAATATATGAGTATTGACTAAATATTGTGGTGCAGTTACTTGTTAATCCATAAATGTCTAATGTCATATGAGATGTGCCATATTGGATGCTCCACCTGAGGCTAGCCACCACTTCTGTACAACATAGGTATCCCAAAAATATTGCATCACATCTCACAGCCTTGAGTAGATGTCTCAAATAACCTACGATGTCCAAAAAGGCGGTAATGTTTATTTTTGGCTACCTTCATTGAGCCATACCTATTTAATTTTTGGTGAGAAGTATGGTTATGCAAACTCCACTGACAAGACTTCATTGTGTAGGGATCTCAGATTCTTATCTCACATGTATGTCATATGTAGACATGAGTGTAGTGATTGAGAGTTAAGTGTACAAAGTCTACAGCTGAATTCTACTGCTTGGAGATTTTTCAAAGAATCTACACAAATATAAAGCTTCCAGAACAGCTGCTTGATTACTTCTGGAAATTGCATTTGGCATGTAAATACAATTAAATAAAATTGAAATAAAAAATTATCCAAAAAAATCCCTAAATAAAAACAAAGTAAGCAGACTTTATTTTTATTTTTTCTATTTAATTTAAATTTTATTATGATTTTAGCAAATTGTTACAGAAACAATTGTTATCTAAAAAAAACCCCAAAATCAAAACAAATACCAATCAAAATTCGAAAATTCACTATCTGTAACTACATTTTAGTGCTCATTGTTAATAAGCTTTTCCATTTCTCTTTCTGAGCTATATCATGTTTCACTTGTTTGCATTGCTAATCTGAAGTAAGGGATTGGAAACCATATATTAGATAAAAATATGCTCAAACACAATAAATGTGATAATGGATACTTAGTCTGTAGGAACTATTGAAGAAACAGTTTTCTGTAGATAAAAATCTTTGAGCTGAATACTGGTGCCATCAGCTTTATTAATTTCCAGTTTATAATATTTGTATTGACTATAAAATGATACTGTAGACAATAATAATTAGCTGTGCTTTAAATTGATTGGATGGTTTTTGGAGAAAAAAAAGAAAGACCTAAACTCAATTTCTTTCATGCTAAATTATTAATATAAATTTATTAGATATTCACGTCTCCATTCCTTTTTGTTTCTTAGAAATATTATTGTCTGGTAATACTAGTGTCTTTTTTTCCTTTTCCTTTTCCTTTTCCTTTTCCTTTTCCTTTTCCTTTTCCTTTTCCTTTTCCTTTCCCTTTCCCTTTCCCTTTCCCTTTCCCTTTCCCTTTCCCTTTTCCTTATACTTCCCATTTTCCTTATCCTTTCCTTTCCCCTTTTTTTTCTCCTTCATCTTTGCTTTAACTTTCATCTTCCTTTCCCCTTTCCCTTTCCCTTT
>VZRW01002428.1:18307-46526 GCA_013398125.1 Aegotheles bennettii | reverse complement strand
ATTCAAAACCCGCCTGGATGCGTTCCTGTGTAATGTACTCTAGATGACCCTGCTCTGGCAGGGGGGGTGGACTAGATGATCTTTCGAGGTCCCTTCCAACCCCTTAGATTCTGTGATTCTGTGATTCTGTGATCTTGTATTAGCATTGAGGGTAATATTAGATCATTATTATTATTCTATTAAATCTGTTTTAATTTCAACCCATGGGTCTTCTTTCCTTTCTCAATTATCCCTCTCAGGTGGTGTTGGATGATAGAGCAACTGTCAAGCCCATGACAAATGTAGAATTGAGTGTGGGTCTTTTAGAAATTGTGGGGTTAACTGAATTTCTGTCAGTAGAAAAGAGAGTGCTCATCCACCAGTATTTGTTGTCTGAATGCTGGATAATATTTTCAAGCTGGAAACTTTCTGCTATGTGTCTAGAAACTGTGCTTCAGTGCTGCTGTGTAACAGTACCTGGCACAGCACTGATTGTTCACTGCATTATCTATTGAATGATATGCTAGATTGAGTTTGTCCCTCTTACTAACATCATCTCACTGCTCAGTAAAAAAGGTGTAATTCTTATGTTCTTTGAAAGTAAAGACTGTTCTGACTTTCTTCTCATGGGCAGCTTTCCTCAGATACCTTTGTCTTCTAAACTCCAAATTGCTTACATTTATTTTTTCACATTATTATTATTTAAGCCTTTATCACTTATACTTTGTAAAAGGACAAGATAAGGTTTCTTAAGTTTGTGAACATTACGAAGTGAAATAAAATATGCTGCTTGAAGTCAGTGGGCCTTTTGGCCACTAGGTTTTCTCCCATAAAATGCTACTTCTGGCCAAGAACAGAAATCATCAGGTTGGCAATTCAGGCTCTTAAAAGAACAGCTGTCAAGAAAGGAGATAAGAATTAGTAAATCCTTCCCTTTTTTTTCTTTTTTTTCTTGACACAAAGTATGTTGAACACTGAAGTTTTCTATTAATCTATTTTTCCTGCTTAAGTTTTTTACTTCATTGCTCATAGAACAACCTTCTCTAACTGAAAACAATGTGAAATAATTTCTTTCAATATATGCCTTGAAATATATGAATAATTTCAATAATATTTTACCTCAGTTTTGTTCTGTTTTCACACCTTGTCTGAAATTGTTTCTTTTCAAAAAAGATTTGTTTCTTACTGAAACAAATTTCAGCTTTCACTGACTTCTAAGTTACCTTGAATCAATGAAAAATAGTAAATATCAGAAAAGAGTAAATGCATCTGAACAATCAAGACTAATTTTGTTCAATATTTGTTTTAGTTATTTCTGGAAAATGAAAACCAAGATTTTTTATTAAACAAATATGGATACTTGATTAGATCATAATCTAAGACTTTGTTTTTTCATGGAACTCTAAGCAAACAAGCTTTTAAAATGTATTCTTACAATTGTGTGCGTGAAGTTAATTTTAAGTCCAAACAGGTAAATCCATTTGCAGGTTATTTTCACCATGTTGTTTATAATAGATACACCATCTGCCCAATATGTCTACTTCAGAGCCTTTGGCATTATAAAATATATAAGAGGTCATTTCCTATTGTCTTGGGCAACATTTTATCTTCCCAAGCCAACCATCGAACAAGTAAGTGTGTATTTCAAGGTGATTCCCTGCCTTTCAGAGGTCAGCATGGTTCAGTGGCATTAAACTTCACTGTTTTTGAAGTGTTTGAAATACCTCAGGAAATAACTAGAAAATACCACTGTTAGGTGGGGGTTTTGTTGCTTCTTTGTTTGTCTGTTTTTTTATTGTTTTGTTTTGTTTTGTTTTTCTGACCTGAAATCACTAGAAAATAAATGAAGTCATCTTTGCAGTCATTTTTGAGACATTCAGCGGTTGTTTTACAAGTACAATATGAACTACACAGTCCAGTCACATATATATTTAGAAAACACAGACATATATATGTATATATATATACACAAAAACATGTATAAAGTGGGTTAACAACACTAGTCAAAACCATAAAATTTTACTGAAGAACCAATGGTGTAGGATTTACATTTTCTGGTGAAACTGCCATTGTAGATATTTGAAGAAAACTCTATACGAAACATTTCTGAGTCTCACCCTGGATTTGACTCAGATTTGAACTGCTTTAATGTTGAAGTTTTTATGAACTTCAGTTAATTCAATGTACATAATAACAGACATTCCAGTTTTCAGATCTTACGTAATTAAAGAGGTAGAAATAGAAAATGAGACATTAAATCCTAGTTTCCTGTATTTCACATGCTTTCATTAACTGCATTTGTGTATACTTAAAATAGTTGGAACTTTAATACACAATATTCAATAGCCCTATTAAATTTTAAAAATTAACATTAAAAAGCCTTATTTTTTATCATGTTGAACACTTTAAAAATTGTACTTCAGCCTTTCTTTTGTTTTATTAATATAAATGTAAATAAACAAACCTACTGAGCATAATGTGGGAAAACAATATCTAATTCTATATCTGTATGAGATTATTATTCCTTTTATCCATATTCATAATAAAGTGACTCCAATATAGGCAATAAACAACATATAACTTATTTTCTGTTTTGTCTCTTGATAAATCATAAACAGTGCTGTGTCAGAATGAATGAAATATGGCATTATGTTGTTTGTGTTTGTTTGTTTGTTTTTTTTACATCCGTTCTAAAGGAAAATCAATAGAACATGTAATTTTCTCTAAAATAAAGAATATGCATTCTGTGTCTGCTGTTCATTCCTTCATTTCTTCTCTTAGGAAGTTCAGAAAGTTAGTTTGGAATGTCCCCATCTGAAATAATGATTTAAACACGTTTGACTTGCATTATCCATCTCCTTCCTTTGCTTCCTTTTTTAATAAACTTTACTTGTCTTATGATTATTAATTTTAGATGTGGCATAATTGAGATAGGTGGATGAAACTTGACACCTGCATGAACTCTGCTGTATTTTGAATGGTGATGCAGCTGAAGAAATCAGCAAGAAATATCACTTCTTCTTGTTAGACTCTGACAGTTTTAATAAATAGCCTCTTCATCTGAACCAAGATGACCTTTTTTCCATCATTTAGGGAATTAACTACAAATGATCACTCCAGGACTCTAGTTCATTAAAGGGGACAGGTAGCATTAGATGCCTGATTAAGTTATTACTCTAAAACCAGTATGGACTTACCAGTAAACATCATACTACAGATTTGGGTAATAATGCAGCTCACTAGCTGTCTGTTGATCAGTAGATGGGCTATTAAGTGCATGGGTAAATTCAGTATAACATTTCAGAATTTAAATTCCAAGTCATGATTTGAGATCTTTTTGGTTTCAGATAAACAAAGAAATCATACAGACCTCAGCAACCAAAGCATTAGTATTTGCTTACAGTTTCTGGGAAATTTATTGTGCTGAATTTAAATCCTCAGTGAATTATCTAAGGCAATTAGGACATCACAGCTTTTTCAGTCTGATTGTTAGCAACAAATAAAGGCTGCAGCAGGTTTATGTAAAATTAGAACTTGCTAAGATTTATTATAGTCTTCAGCATTTATAAAACTGTCTAGCCCTCCAAAAACATGTTTTATCCTGGCAAGAAACCAGCAAGTTATGATAGCTGCCTGATATTAATTAATAATTTAGCCTTTACAATTGTCCTGGCCTTTATCCTAGAATTGCTTTTTGTGAGCAGTTTATTAGCAGATGCACTGCAGGCAATTAGAAGATGTCTTCTTCATATGGCTTTGTTGCCCGTTCACCTATTTAATAAAATATTTTCATTGCTTGCATTTTGTTTCCGTTGGAACAGGTACAAAAAGATACCTCTAGGTACACCTAAACTAAGATATAGATGCCTTACAATGGCTCTAATGTCATAGGAAATATATGTAGTGATATAATTGTTTATTTAAGGAAAATATTAAACACCAAGGAAGAGATTGAAAATTGATTTGGTTTCTCTAATACAGGGCATTAAGATATAAAGTCAAAAGATGTTTGTGACAGTCTAAGAATTTATTGCTTTGAATAAAACAATTTTAAAATTATTTTGTAAAAATCACTTCAGTAGTTTTAGGGTTGAGTGCACAGTGGTGTTCTGGATACTTTTTTCTCTTTTATTTCTTTTTGTGTGTATAATATCTAAATGATGAGAGAGCAAGCCCTAACACAACAGATAAATAGAGATGTATTTGGCATATATGAAGAGCTCACAGAAACATTTGAGTATTCCTAGTACAAATGTTCAGACTTATTTTAATCATGTTTTGAAAATTTTTATTTCAAATTACTTCAATAGATTTACTTTAAAAATTAGATTGTATATTATTTTTCCCTGCTGTGTTTGGAGAGACAGTTTGAGCATAAGCTAGTTGACGAGAGTTGTGGTATATTGTAAACAGAAAAAACACATTTGCTGTTCTTGATATAAAAGTTAATGATCTTCAGTTATATAATAAGTATTATAATACACAATAATGATTTTAAACTGTTATTCAAAACTCATATTTTCCTGGTTCGTATGACACTATTTACACATAAGCATGAAATATAACAATTATTTAAGACTTTACAAACTACATGTACATTTGATTTTAAAATAAAATATACCCCCAATACCTATCAAAGTAACAGATTTTAAATAAAAACAACAAAATAATAATTCCTCATACTCTTAAGATCTTATGTAATGAATGCAAAGAAAAATGCAGTCAGGATGTACTGAATGACTAGTTTGGAAGATGGCAGTGCACATCTGCTATAAACTACTTGACCAGTAAATAATAACTAACTAAATAAATACATTCTAAAAGTAATATATTCTTGGTCTGCAGAGGTCATTTTATGGAAAGAAAACTGAAATTCCTAAACATATGCTGAGTAACTAGCTCAACCTGTCACAAAATCAACAAAGATTTTCTTATATTTGCTTATTAGAACTCTTTACAATTTCAGAATTGCAAACTCTAAAACAAGCCTAGATTTAACTTTTGCAGGGCATATGAAAATCATAGGTTAATTTATGCCAGTGACCTCACAGTGAAAACTGAGTAAGCAGAGAGCAGTAACCTGGAAATATTAAAGGAAATAATTTTGATGGCAATTAAACTTCAGGATGAGTATAAGCCTCACAAAGACAAAAAGTACATTGTTATTTATACATTTAGACATGAAAAAATATTAAATATGTTATTTATTAGTATTAGTTTTCACTTAATAGTGGCAGCTACATGAAACTATTTACAGTGTATGAAAATGTAAGCATAAGCTCTTTCATCTGAAGTCTAATAATGGAGAAACTTTCATTTGGTTCATATGCACTACTTTCTGATTAAATCAAGGGAAGGAACTTTCAACACCTGCTTGTAAAGAAGTTTTTATCCATTGTTTCTCACCTGTTACTCTTGGACTATTTGAGGGAATCTTTCATGAAAACCTCCTGCAGCTCCAGGAATTTCTACAATTCTATGTGGACAGCATGCAGTAAGACCTAATAATTCTCATCCAGTAACATTAACTGTTTTCAGAAGTGATGGTTAACAGATGCCCTTGTAGTGCACATTGGAATCACATTTTTGTTCTTTTTATTTTTTAAAGTACTACAAGTCTTTGCAATTGTTGCAATACTTGTTGTCAGCAAAATACAGTTAAATACAAATAATGCCCTTTCATGTTTCACTAATTAAGCAAGAGATTGAATGGAAATATATAGAATTAGCAACCAATATTTTGAATATTTGATTAGAGTATATTTGTCTCCACTAATAAATATGTCACATTGTGGTTGTGCTTACTCCTGTTCTTTCTCTATGCTGAGTGATATTTGTTCCTGACAGACACAGTATGTAGAAATAAAAGACTACATGTTTAGATTACTAAATTTTTGCAGGATATACAAAACCAAACAGACAAAAAATACCAGCCTCCTCCCCATTATTCTTTGGTTTCAAGACTAACAAACAAGACACATATTTAGACACATAACAAACAATCCGTTCAAACACACACAAAGGTGAAATCATCCCCCAGTTGTAGCAATTTAAAAATTAGGTAGCTGGTGTAATCTGGTTATAGGATTGCATGTAAACAAAAAATTCAGTGAGAATGATTCTGAGTTAAGTGCACCTATTGGGTTTTTCTTGAATGTTAAATATGTGTTGCATATAATGAAGAACATGCAAAATGGAAACAGAAGTGACTGAGTGACAAACCCAGGGAAATCCAGCTGTAAGTCAATAAGTATAATGCAAAACCCACACACAATAGTAATGTAACATTTGCTTGGTGGCTCTTTCCTATCTATAAGCAGCAGTTGTTTCATACAGTTGACAGATAAAACATAAAACTTCAGACATGAGTTCACTAATTTTTAAGAATGATCCTTGAATGATGAGTCCAGCACAGAAACGAAGTAATAATTGGAAAGAAATAATTATGTAACGCTTCAGTTCCTTTATTCAAAATCAAGAAATGGAAAAACATGGCAAACTCAGAGAAATCTGATTGTTACTTCAGAATAATCTTTGCTTGGATTAATTAAATCATTGTGTTGAGGATGTAGCTAAAAAAATTTTAATTCGTAGTTCAGTAGAGAATTTTGTGTGTGTGTGTGTGTATGTATATATGTGTATAAATCAACAATGTAAATGGCAGAACAAAAATTTTTATTACATCTTTGTTTATCTCACAAAAGCTCTTCACAGAATCAGTGGAAAGGACCTTTGGAAATTATTACTAATAGAGTATGGAATAACTTGTTCCATAGAGTACATCCAGCTGATCTGCTTATCCATCTATTATAACCCGATAACTAGAATCATAGAAAAGGTGAAACAGCTAATCTCTCATTTTCCAATATATTGTTTACTGCACTGTTTATATCTATTTTCATGTATGCCTTTAGGAATATAGATATATAGATATACACTTTATCATAGACAGTTTACTGTATAGCTCATTTGCTACTACCTAAACCTCACATGGATGAATTTCTAGTTTTGGAGTTCTTGTTCATTCATTCATGATTTTCAAAATTACAGTAACCATTGGTTTCAGCAATATGGAAAGAGTTATCAACCTCCTTCTGATAAACTGTGTTACTTAACAAGATCACTGGCAGATATTTGTTTGTACCTATATCTACACAGGAATTTATCAGGTTGCATGGCATGGTTTTAAATAATAAAATCAGTTTCATGCTGTCTCCAGCAGCAGGTTGGGAAAGGCTTCCTGAAATTTGCTTAAAGGCTTCAAATACAAAAGTGGGGAAATTTTGGGCAGTCATAACTCCACTTTATGTGGAAGATAACAAAAATATGAAATTATATCACATGAAGAAACTCTGTCACATCCTTTTAAAATGTCTTATTGGCAAATAGTGTTTCTGTCACATGAAGAAAGAAGGCCTAATAAAATTGAAACAAATTTATCCAAAACAATGAAGAAAGCCCTAAAAAATCTGTAAAAGTACAAGGAGAATAATCCTTGTAAAATGATGTATTTATAAACATGTGAAAGCTAATAATAAAAATTAAAGTTATGAAGAAATTGTGGTTGTCTTCCTTGACACCAATGGGTAACAAGTTTTTCACTGATGCGTGTGTAGCATATACCTTTCTGTATATTGGCACATGTTCTTTAGCAAGTAAGGACATATAAGTAATTACTTCCTTTGGAAAGAGTGATGGCTACAGCCCATCCTCCAATCTCCATACACAGAAAAAATTATTATGGTAAGATTAGCAGGAACTATAATGACAAAAAACATGATTCACTTTTATTAAGTTGTTCAGAGGTTAGCTGGATCACCAACTCTGGAATAACATAACCAAAAGAAAAAAAAAAGACATTTAACTTGCTGTCATGAAGGAAATTGGGAATTATTTAATAAGTCATTCACTATGTAGAGACTATTATATAACTCAAACAGTAAGGCCACAGGGGCAAGCCTGCTAATTAGCTATCAGCTTTCCTGTAATACCTTAAGTGAAAGTTATCTTTTCCTTCAGTTTTCGTCAGGAGCAGACATGAGCTAGAGATGTTTTATTTTGATGAAGGCAAGATGCTCAATATCCTCTGTCAGGAAGCCTGTTTTATTCTTGATTGCGGCAATGAGCTATATTACTGAGGAAATGTTCTGTCCTTACATATTTGTAGATAAATGGTTTTAGATAACAACAAGCTATCTCAGTGAAAGGTTAACAGAATTGTACTTTCTGTGTAATAGGTAGTGAGATTCTCATTCCCTTAGTAAACAGTTTAGAAAGATGTCTGTCTACTGAGATAAAGATTCATCTGGCCTCTCTGGAGTAAGAAATTTCAAGGAGTTGTTTGGATTAATTATCAGGAAAACACTTCTTTGGCTGATGAAAAATTAAGATGAGAAAAGGAAGAAACCAAAAAAAATCAAAAATCAAGGATGTAATTTATATTCATTATGCTTAAGTCACTTTACGTCTAGATGAGCTATTTGAGTATTTCTGCTTGGCTATATTGGCTGAGCTGTATTGTATTTCAGAAAACACTAAGTTTGAGCATATATTGTCTGGCTTTTGTTTTTTTCTCTTTTTTTTTTTTTTATGGGAATGTAAAAGCCTTAAGTTTTCCTGCTGCTGCTGTCTTAAATGGGAAAAGGAGAAGATTTTTATCTTGACAGTATGTACACTTTGGTCGACATATTTCTAGTAGAAGCAGTGTCTACTTCTCACTGAATAAAATTGTTCAAGAAGGAAAAAAATAAAAAGCAGAAATCTTTCTGTAATGGAGAAAGCAATATGAGAGAGAAAAGATAATTTCATTCAAACTGTGATACCTATAAACTCTCCTCTCTTCTGTGAAACCCACAACTCTCTCCTTCCAAAATACATTACTTCTCCTGAGACTTAAAGGAGTACACTATATTTGTTTTCACAGTGCAGACAGCTCACTGAGTCAATATGAATGAGACTTAGGTCAAAGGTAAAACACGTTACACATCTAAGGTAGTGGATCAATCAAGGTACCCACATGTAGGTGCCTAGCAACATTTGAGAAGGTGTGGAACATTCATGTATGATACACAAGTGAAGGACAGTTAATTTGTGAACACAAGCATCTCAGGTGTTTTAGACACATATACATGGTCAAGTGAGCTAAAACCATTGGCATCTTGAAGTCCTTTTACTGTGAGTGGCTGCTGAGGGCTTGATACAGTTGTCTAGTGTCATCTGAGATGTTCCAGGGTGTTATGTCTCACCTGCAGATGCTGCTTTTGAAAACCATAGACCCCCTAGTGGGTTTGCTTACAAAAAAAAATACCTAACACAATGAGGGTTCTGGTAAAATGTGATCAACTTGCTTCATAACCATGTTATTAAGTGAAGTTTCTCATGATGCCTATGGCCTTCTAGAGCAGTGATTGAAGATCACTCAGTATAAAAGTTCACAATTAATGTGGCTATGTGATACAAAGATTATGTAAGCATCCTGCTTACTTTTGATGTTATATACACAAATGTTTATACATATGTAAGACAGTTATAGACAATCATATGAAAGAGCAAGATAATGTCTCCTCAAGTAATTAATACTTCCCCAGGAAAATAAAACCAAATACACAGTAGCTCCCATAGATGCAGAAAACAGTCTTTTCTACAAGAAACTGTTTCTTATACATTGACTTTTGATATAAAAAATTACACCAATACTGTAATCAGAAAGTTAAAGCCTGAAGCAGGATAAGGAAATTTAGTTGATGCTTCTTATTTCTTTTTACTCTGTGTTAATAATGTCTTCTATTTTCTACTAGATGTGCATTACTAATAGAGTTCATTGAATAAATCTAACAAGTCTATAAAATATTTTATGATTAATTTATTAAAGAATTACAGTTAGCTAAAATGCCATTGGTTAACTTCCCATTAAACAATTAATATTTGGGGAAGCTATATATATATCTTATAGGATATTTTATAAACAGCTGCAACTAAGTCTCTGTTTTCTGGAAGAGTTGCTGAGAAGTAAGGGATTAACAAGGGATGTGAGGAATGATTTTACTGATGTGACTGTTTAGGTGATCTTTGACAATATTTTCATAGAATCACACAATCACACAATCCCAGGGGTTGGAAGGGACCTCGAAAGATCACCTAGTCCAACCCCCCTGCCAGAGCAGCATCACCTAGAATACATCACACAGGAACGCATCCAGGCGGGTTTTGAATGTCTCCAATGAAGGAGACTCCACAAACTCTCTGGGCAGCCTGTTCCAGTGCTCTGTCACTCTCACAGTAAAGAAGTTCTTCCTGATATTCACATGGAACCTTTTGTGCTTCAGTTTACATCCATTGCCCCTTGTCCTATCATTGGTCATCACTGAAAAAAGCTTGGCTCCATCATCCTGACATTCACTCTTTACATACTTCATTTTAATAGAAGGCTGAGTGGACTTTTTTGTCTACATGATCAGATAGATTTTCACCATCCTCTATGTTTCCAAACTTAAAAAAATCTTTAAAGCACACTTAACTGAATTTATTCTCTGGGGACATACCTGTCCACATCTTATTAAAATATACTGAATGTATTTATAAAGAAATGTCAAGACTGTAATGGCTGTTTTAGGTCATTGATTAGTCTTCCTTTTTACAGAACTTTCCCCTCTGTCCACTCCCAATGCACACATACCTGCCTCTACCTAAGGATAAAGAAAAAGATACTGAGCTACTTGTTTCAGTTCTGTAGTTTACTCTACACTTCTCACAAACAGAAATATATAAAATTAACTGAAAACTACATAGTGTTAGGGTCCAGTGGTATGTTAGGTGTAAGAAAGTCTATTAAACATAATTAACTGAAAAGTTTAAAGCTAGAAACAAACATACCAAAAAAAAAAATAATACAGCAAAATGCCATTACAGATGAATAAACAAATAATTATTGTACATGAATTATAGTGAACTATTGTACAGTTTGTTTCAAATGTACTTTTGATATATTCAAGATTGCTTGGAAAACTGGTACCTTTAAGGAATGATAGGACAATAAATAGAATTAGTTTTCAGAGGGATCTTGTATTCATGTCTGATCTTTCATTAGAGAGCTGAGATTAACTTCTGATCAAAAAAAAATTAAGACATTCATGGACTAAAGTATATGTCAAGAATGACAGAAAACTACACATAGACATACATTAGACCATTTAAAACTTCAAAGCACACACATATTTATTTATGGTCCAGTTTGTATATATTGAAAACCTTAGGGGGGTTTCACACCAATGTAGAAAGAGAAAGAAAATTAAATTGATTGTTGTCTGTAGAATGAGTTATAGGAGAAAGTTATCATATCTGTATTTATTCATCATAGCTAATACTGAGGAGGAGAAGGAGTATAGCAAGGAGGTGTTTACTTTCTCTGAATGCATCTAGGGGCAGTGATGAATGAACAGTGTGTCCAGTGTTTCTGTTTGGATGGAAAAATCATCTTAGATCAGTGCTATTTACTCAGTGGACACCTGGAGAACAGGTCAAAACAAAGTCATCCACTAACTCTCCTACTGGAAGTACAGAGTGTTATTTCTACTTCTGTATACGGCTTTGATCCTTGGCTCAAACACACTTCTGAAATAAATCAAAGTTTTGTTTTTTAAATGTCACTAAAAAATACCAGTCCCTCAACCTATTCTTCTTTCTTTCCATTCCAGCACAAGGTATAGATTCAAAGATCTACTATTCAGAGATATCCAACCTCAAAACAAACTCTCATTTTTCCTGTTATCCAGCTAATGCATCCAATCTAGATATCATCCTTAATTTTGCTGTTCAAGCTAGCAGTACAAACCCAGCTGCAGCTGCCACTATGATGTGTTCATGGGGCATAGTAAAATCCCCTTGTAAGGACTTTCTAAATAATACAGAAGCAATGTGAAGTGCAACTTTTTCAATTTAAAGGCAGCATCACAGAAAAATGCACTGATAGTGATGAAGAAACAAGTAGGTAACAAACATCTTTAACATACAGAATCTTACTAAATTTGTTTTTCATTAAGACTATTGAAAAGCTGTGTGTCATTCTGAAAAAGGATGTTTTCATTAAACACAGTTGACGCAATAAAGGTAAACAAAACAACCCAAACCTAAGTTCAATATTAGCAGTATGATCAATGCTATCTAGAAGCTATCTCAATGAGTTTATCATTCCTTTTCTTCCCATGCACCCCAGCCCTATGTATATGTGAAATTTGGGATAAAGGTTTTTCTTCTGGAGCTGTGACATTGAATTCCCACTGGTTTAGCCTCCAAAAGGAAAATAAAAACCACATTCAGGGCTCCCATATATTTTATTATTCTGCCTATTATCTGTAGTGTCTTCTACCAAATAGAATTTGCTACAAACAGACAGGATTTATTTCTTAATCACTTGTGAGAGAAGAGGAATGGTGAGGGAGAGGAGTTATTGAAGGTAACATATGGGGATAAGGGACCATGCAAGGGTACTGCCTAGTTCTGGTTGGTTGCCTGCTGTAGTTCCTATTCAGTAAGGTGCATACTTCTGGTTTGATATGCTCCCACTTACTTCCTGCTAGCTCAGTAGTTTGTGCAGCCTTCCAGCTGAGAACTTCGGCAGAATGGCCTTAGCAGCCAGTTCAAGATGCTGACAGCAAATGTTAAGTTTAGGCCTCCATGAACTGAGAGTCCTCTCCAAGTGGGACCTGTGAGAGTTCAGATTTATTTTTACATAATTTTCTTATTTCTTCCTGTTGATTTGCCATGGATGGATGTTTATTTCCATATCGTTTTTGTTTTTGTTTTTTTTCCTTCATAATCCATTCTAAACAGTGTCTTTCCATGAAAACATAAAAAGTAATAATAACATCAGTGAAAATCAGGCTGGATGTCCTGTAAAGAATGAACTGTGAGCATAGATACTGCCTCAATCACTGACAATGGCATCTTACAAAAAGAATCAACAATAATAAAGTCAGAAAAACCAACCCAATGTCAGTGACAGTCTTTTTCCTCAGAGAGAAAATCTGTACAATATTAGTAGAGTGCAACCAAATAGTGCAAAAGAAATCAAAGCAAAACAGACTATAGTAAAACTGGCAACAGAAACTGTATAAATGAGTTTAACAGAGTTTTCTGACATGATAGACCACAAGGAATTTATGGAACCCCTAACCTTTTCTTCATCTTGGAACTTAAATATAAAATTAAATTCCTTCTCTTGAAACTTCTAGAAAAAAATAACACAAGTACTTCTCAAATGCTTCCCATGAGCCATGAAAGGATCAAGAGTTGTTACAAATAGCCATGATATTCTAACCCTTCAGGACTTACAAAAAAACACCTTTCTCTCAGGTAGGTATATTTCCGAACTACAAAACACCTACCTATAAACCAGCAACCTGGCCACAGGAGGTGTTACCAACCTCTACACCAATATTCCATCCTGGTGTGACATCATGACTGGTCTTAAATGTCAGTAAGAACAAATCCAACTCAGAATTCAAGATCAAGCATATTGCTTTGCTTATGTGAAATACTTCATATACTGTACCACATTCCTTCATAGAACTGTAATATATGGCTTCAGCTACAAATTGACTTTGCTCTAAAATGTACTCACAAATCATAGAATGTTGAAAAACCTGCTTACCACAGTTAATTTTTTTTCAAAGCAACTATGTTCTTTGCATAGATCTACAGATCTTCTCAAAGTAGATCTACAAATCGTATTCAATCTATGAAATAATATTTCAAATTATGAAACTCAAATTAGAAGCTGTAAGTTTACGAGAATATAAGAATTTTGGACTCTCAAAAGACACTGCTTTTATATCACATTGCATTTTTCCAGTGACTTCTAGCACATTTAACTTCCTATAATTCACAAGTTGTTATTTCACCTGTTTCATAGTTGCCTACCATTCATTTTTTTGCTAACTATCTTTCTGCACTACAGGTAACAAAAATATTTTTGCAAGTATTTACTGTAGTCAAGTCAGCTGAAATTACTAGCAACACATTCTGCAATTTTATCTACAGTTTCTTTTCATATTTGAGGTTCAGAACTTGTGGAATCCCTCATTTTGTCAGTGTAAGCATTTCAAGTTCTGTTTCTGCCTTCAATATGGCAACTTACCTTACTTTGATTCTTACTGACTGATCAGCAATTGCTGTTATATTCCTTACTATCTTTTTTGAAAAATAACGTAGAGTATTTGATGCTGCTGTCATATTTAGATTAACTCCTTTCTCAACATTTTTATGTGTAGGTGTCTTAGTTTTCTCTATTTTTACTCTTTTTTTTATATATGTAGTTGAAGAACTTTTATCACTTGTTTTAATTTTCTTTCCAAGTTTCAACTCAACTAGACTTTTGTTCATTCCCATTTTACTTTTGCCCCTTTTGACCTATGAGACATAGCTTTCCTTGCTGATCAATCCCTTTTCCTGTTCCTTTTAGGTTCTTTCTTTACTCTTAATATCCTATGTGGGGTGTTTCTTCCTCCAGAGAGGTCTGAAGCCCTTTCTTGCTAAGATTTTTTTCTTCTTGCTTGCAATGCAAGCTTCAAATAGTGTTTGCACTTTTGACTTCCATGAATTTCATGCTTCCACTATGTTAAATCCTGGAGCTCTTTGGTCCGGTCAATAATAGTAGCTGATTTCTTAGTTTCTCAAAGTTTGTTCTTTTAAAATCCCAGACCTTAGTTATGTATTAATTTTTGTTTGTCTTGCAATTTAAAATGAACTGAATCAGCTCATGATCACTCAAGCTAAGCTTATTTTTTACAACCAGCCCCCGTACTGCTCCTCCCTGCTGCTTACTTAAAGTAACTCTATAGTAGCACCAGCACATTTTTACTTCATAGACTATTTTGTACATAAATTTGTTCACTGATGCATTCAAAAATGTCCTACTGATGTCTGTGAGGGCATTTCTTTTCAAATTAATGTCAGGAAATTAAGTTATCTCATAATCATGCATTTCCTCTTGCTTTTTTCTTTCATTCTCTTACAGAGATCATCGCTGAAATCCAAGTCTGTATGTTGGGGACTAGATTGGGTTCCCATTAGCATAGTTGTTAAATATTCCTCTTTAGAGTGACTTCTCCCTTGAGGGATTTTGGTTTTAACTATGGAGAAAAAAAATAAATTAGTCAATCAGTGTTATTTTTATTCTTTGCTTCTTTACCCCCCCCCATTTTTCTGCCTTTCTATCCAGTTGTTTGGGTTTGATTTTAACATAGTTCCCAGTCAGAACAACTACAGTCCATTTTCTGAAATACTATGTGTAATACTTTCCTCCTGTTTTGTTTTTTTATATCTTTAAGTTTTTATTCCCCTCTATTCTTATATATCTGGTTTGCATGCTTCCATGTATATCAGAATTTGCAGGACTTCATTGATTACTTACTAGGTTAAAATTCCATTTGTGATCGAGTCAACATGAATCCTAAAATGCTATTTGTTGAGTTATGCAAGCAGTCTGTTATTTGAGAAAAGTAATCTCTCCATGTCTGAATATTAAACATCCTGAAATGCTCCTGTTAGTATCAGTCCCTAGGTACATGTCAATCCTCAAAGATTTTACCACATTTTTCCCATCTGTTGCAAAAATAATGTAGTTTTGTGAAATTCCATTTCCCTGCAAGTCTTCTTTTTATATCCTACACATAATCAGTCTCAGTTCACATCAGGGAGAATTTGATGTATCATTTATTCTTCCAATATGAAGAATAATTTGTATCTTCTTCCTTACCACAAAAAGCAACAATCTAGCTCTTGCATTCCTTTTCAAAGGCAAATCCAGATTGTGTGATTCTTTGCAAATTATGCAGTCCAGAGGAGATCACAAAGGCAAGAATGATTGTCACTGCTAACATTTCTGTGCTTCAATATTTTAGAGGCACCATTTTGATATTATGCTTAAATTGACCGATGAGTCCAGGTCTGTCATTTTTGGATATCAGGTTACCAATATATTTCATAAAAGCACAATATCTTCTAAAATTACAAAACCAAAAATAGCCTAAGATTTTGAAGTACTGTAGCCTGCGTAAAGATGTCTATATTATCCTGAAGAAATTAACGAAATTACAATATGTTATATTGTATAAATTTTTTACAAAGTCTTATCTATTCTTCTGGCTCAGAACTGAGAGAGCTCTATAAAACTAATGGAACATAGAGTTCAGAATTAAATATTGTCATTAGTTGGCCATTTTACATAAAGTTGAGTAATACACAAAACCTTCAAATTTCTCCTGAAATCAATAATTTAGAGATAACTTGGAATTTTAAATGTTCACGTTCCCTTGATGTAAACACTCCTGTGGAATCAAATATACTTAAAATGTGTAAGCCGTCAAGATATGCAAATGTAATCTGTGTATGTAAATGCAAAAGTGATGATAGGGAGGATAGGGAGATGCAACATTGCTGCTTTTGATTGAAACCTGTTCTAGAGCCTTATTAACTACAACTGCAGCAAACTTCACTATATGATATTCCTTACAAATTCTACATCTAAACATGCCTGCCTCATTTGAATGTTTGGATATATTAATTGTAGCTAATATTCTAATCATTAATTTTAATGCACACAGGAAGTGGAAAGAAAAACTGCATTGACTTTCTTCCTTCCCAGGTTTTAATTGTTTATTTACAATTATTTTCCCAAAGGAGAGTCAGGTCTCAGGAAAATAATTCCCCAGTTTTCATCACTTTTTAATCAGATGTGGTATGGATTTTCTGCTATTATGCTCTCAGTTTTGATTCTCTGAAAGAGCTACTAATTGTGAGAATTTTATAAAACAGTTTAGTTCAAAATTCAATGCATAAAATTCAAGTGCACAGGATACTTTATTAGGTAAATTTATAAAAATGTCTTTGACATGTTACATCAAATATTAATTCAACATTTAACAGCCCATATAGATGTTGATTAAGTCTTTGAAATCACTATGTATTTTAATATTGATTAAAAAGAAAACCACAATAAAACAATAAAAAAACCCCAACAAGTCTTTTGTTTCATTGTATGGATATATTCACAACTGCCTATGTCCTGGTGCCATAACCATTCAGAGTTCTATTTCACATAGAAGCTCTGGTAGTATTTTTTAAATATAAAATTGTCTTCAGAAGATTGTCCAGAAAGATCACATCAGATAGCATTCCCATGATTACCATTTGTAGCTTTGGTGAAATGAGACTTTGAATCTAGCTCGTGTCCCAAACAGATATTTAAGTATTTATACAGAAGGAAAAAATCCAGTCTGAGAAAGTGAGACGTAACAGAGTAAGAAGTAGAATCCCATGCAAACATATCTAATGAACAGTCTCTAAGAATTTGCAATGTGGTCTATGTCCAAACACAGAAAAATATAACATTGTTTTTCTGCTTTGCAGCTGAGGAAGTGAAACATTGAGAAATTAAATGTTGAATCTACCAAAGATTTTAGATGCTGTACTGTCTACTGATTTTCAGAAGAGTCTGCTTAACTCACATCTACTCCATGGATCTTGTTCAGATAGATGAAATGATGGCTGAGCCTCTGGGACTTGCAATGGGGAAAGAAATTCTAGGCATATTTAGAAGCAGAACTTAGATATTTGGGGAAAATTTGTGGCTAATTTATTAAAGTTTCTAAGGATTTTTTTTTTTATTTATGTTTAATTTTCATAATAGAAATATATATTCCTTTGTGGATTTCATCCTAAGAAACCTTTCCAAGGTCAGACAGGATGTTTGTGGCAAAGCTGACAAAAAGCCAGGAATCCCTTGGGTCCAAGATCAATGCATTAACCACAATGTTGTCTTCTCTCACCAGAAGTCAGACTCAGATACTGTGTCTTGCAAGCTGCCTTAATTGTCACAATTGCTTACATAAACATTAGAGTGTAGAGAATGTTCTGATTATTGCATGCAACATCTGCAGTTAATTTGATATTCCTTTACAGGTCATAACATTGTGCAAGATTTGCTGATACTAAATGACTTTCCTGTATCTCTGTTCAAACAACTAGACCAGTCATAATCCAGCTTTCACTATTTATGCTTGAATGCTCTTAGAAGCTTTACAAAGTCATTAATATCTACCTCACATTATCTGCTAGATATACATAAATATCAACAAACATCTTTCTTCTCATTATGTCTTGGAATACCATTTATTTCACTGACTTGAGTGAAATAAATCAATATATTACTTCTGATTTTATATCAGTATGATTTGGGATAATTTTATAAGTGAAAATTAAATAATGAAGTATAAAAAGATCTAATAAGACATTTTTCAGTTTTAAATTTGCTGCAGAATTATTAAAAGGATAGGCTGTTTCAATGATTAAGTTTTGAAGAACTGAAGCATTTCAGTAGGATTCAGTACCTCCTTTTTATCCTATTTCTTTTCTTAAATCCCTTGTCCTCCAAAAATGTTCAGAAATCATTTTACCAAGGCCGCCTTTGATGTTAACTTAATCCATTTTATAGCTACCTAGTAGTATGAATGTCCATGTTCTAATTATTTTTACAGAAAAAAAATATTTGCCTGCAAACTCATGGTTAATAAATAGGAAAGCAGGATTTTCTCACATCTAGAACAGAATTGATAATCAAGTATTGAGTAGTTGTTTTTTTTTTTAATACAGTGTTCAGGAAATACATTGTTTTGCTTTATATGATCTGAAATGTTGCAAGTTATATAAATGCATATGAATAGAACCATAAATCTGTCACATTATAACAATTTTTGGTTCTTCAAGCTATCAAACTCGATATGCTTATAGCATCCCCAGGGTGATTCAACCTTGAGGGAATCATAGGAAAAACCTTAATCCTTTCCTTTCCTTTCCTTTCCTTTCCTTTCCTTTCCTTTCCTTTCCTTTCCTTTCCTTTCCTTTCCTTTCCTTTCCTTTCCTTTCCTTTTTTCCTTTCCTTTTTCCCCCATATTCTTTTCAGTTTTGAACACAGGCAGGACATTCCTTTGTAGATTAGTTAGCAACCTTTTTAGGAGAATATTTTGGCACAAATTAAATATATGTTTTCACTTGAAACAAATAGAACTATTTATTTACTCATTCAATGAGAGATTCTGCACTAAGCCCAAACAGATTGGCAGTTTCTAGGACATTTCTTGTTTTATGACATCATTTGCAGATGACAACTTCTCACTGAGCAGTTAGTGCAAATGACATTCCAAACACCTACTAAATCTAGATAAAGATTTCTAATTCTAGGGTGCTCTGGGGATAAAATGAGGCTTTTAAAGATGTAAGTAATTAGCTGAAATGTTTATAGTAGAAAGAAAAGTAAGTGTGCTGAACTTTTCTTTAACTGAAGTATTTACATTTTCTGACTGACAAAACTCTTTAATACATTTTTTGTGGGGGTGTACCAGCTGTTCTATATGTAAAATTATACTAAGACTTTTCCATGCCTGTTAAGTGTTGCAGATATGCTTTCTTGAAAAGAACTGTGCCTTATGGTATCAAGTCTGTCTATCAGAAATTTTTGTTTTATTTTTTTATTGCATAGTGTATTTTTCACACTAACTTCAGGTAACTCATTTACATGCCTAAACTGGAAATCAATCTCCTTCTGAGAATTGAGATCTCGTAAGCTCATATCTGCTCACTTAAGTCAGATGCTTGACAGGAATCAGCTATTAACTACAAATGGCTGTGAGAGGAACTAAGTAGGTAGGTGGAAGTATTTCAGCTTTATGTAAATCTGAATTTACCATATATATATGCCATAATTAGAAAAGTTTAGTAGTGTTCATAAGTAATCAAAGCATCGTAATAAGGAAAACTGTAATTGCACAATATAACATAAAAAAATAAAATAGTGGGCTTGAGAAGAATTCTATGTGACTCAAGAACACAGAGAATAGATGTAGCAACCTCTGGAATTTGCATAAGAGGCTGGAAATTTTGAGTATATACTGCCTAATCACCTAGCCTCTGAGGCTGTATGGATTCTTTTTAATGAAAGAGGGCCAGGGATCAGTTCGAGAGGCCACAAGAGCACCAGATGATTGGGGAGAGCCAACTGAAGCAATTCAAAAGAGAACCAAGGAAGCAACTAACAATTAAACAGTGTGGGTGATTATGTCTTGTCAAGTGCATGAGCTTGTCTCAGTCTCTTTTATTTAGCAGTACTGATATGCTCTGAGAGACTTCCGGTGAGATTCCTATTTGTTCATTTAATATTAAAGACTGAATAGAGGCTTACTATATGACACTGGCATCTCCAGCCTACAAAAAGTTCTTAATTTTTGGTGTCACAAACACTTTTTTCATTTATATGGACAGTTTCAAGAAGAGAGATGGAAATAATAAGCAAAAGGAGGGTCAGATACTGCAATGTCTCCCCTGAGCCTTCTTTTGTCAAGTTTGGACCTACTTATTCTAGAGAAGAGAAGGTTCAATGGAGACCTTGTTGCTGTCTATATCTACATGGTCAAAGGATTCAGAGAAGACAGAGACAGACTTTTCTTGGACGTGCACAACAGTAAGACTAGAGGCAACAAATCCAAGCTGGAACATGGGAGATTTCCATTAGATGTAAGAGAAAATTTAGTGCCAAAAAGATAGGACAACAATGCAGACAGACCATGGGATTGTCATCCTTGGAGATGTTCAAGACTTGACTGGACATATCCCTGAGCAATCTGATCTGATTAGCACTTCTTAGAGGGGCTAATCTTCTTTGGAGTCGGTGGCCTGTTGAGGTCCTTTCCAACTTATTTTTTTCTAAAGAAAATATTTCAGACTTCCCTTTCAGTCTAACATTTCCTAAGGAAAACATTTCAGACTAATGATAAACTTTGTGGCCAGGACATTCACTGGAGAGTTTACAATACTCTTTTAAAGAATGTAATCTTTATTTTGATTGTCCATCTTCAACATAAAACTCAGTTTTATCTCTAAGAAATCTATAAATACAACAGACTAGTTATGATATATTCCTATTCCTTTTTGGAAAAAAACTTTTTGACCATATCTTTCAAGGTGTGTGCTTTAGAATAATTTGAGAATTTATCCAATATAACAACAAAACCAAAAATGTGTCAAAAGAGTGTCTGTAGAATTTGTTATAGCAATCAAACACTCTTACATGTTCAGTAGCACATCTCAATTGTATTGTGATGCCAAATGCTGCATTCTCTTGACCTCCAGAACAATGTGTCTAGGCATGCCATAAACGTTAATAGCCCCTTTTGTTTCTTATATAACTATTTAAATCCTGAATAGATACACAGTAAAGGACTGAAAGGATTGCTGAAAAAAATGGTGGAGAACAGTAAATATATAGTACAAAAGATTTCAAGTAATTCTAAAGTAAGTTTTATTTATTCTAAATGGATAAACTTTAATTTCAGAGATTTTAGCAATGGAGCCTTCCACCATACTTTGATACTTGCAGAAAGTACTGGATTCAAGCAGAATGCTTATAAAGCTGATGATGTTGTACAGGACTTTCATTTAAATTAAAATCCTCACTGACACAGCTAACAGTGAAATCTTTCTTTCCCCAGGATCTCTGAAGGTGAGGGCTGACTGATCAGCCAAGGGGCTTGGCTTCTTTTGTACTAAGGGAAGAATGGCGCTTTGCAGCTCCCTGAGCTCCCATCTGAAGGCTGGTTTCCACACAGAGGAACATTGTGGTTGAATGACCTTTTCTTCCCCTTAGGTCCTGACCTCCTTTCTCTAGTAATGTTTAAATCAGAAGTCTTGTTCCCCTGAAGGAAAAACAGGACCATAACAACCAAAAGTTGACCTGGGAACTGCTGTCCTAGTGTGTTATGTAAGTATAATTTTTCACTATTTTCTACATGCGGTCAGTGAGGATGAAAAGCCTATTCTGAGGTTTTTTTCTTGCTTTGAATCCACTAATTTCATGTAATTACTCATAACTAATCTGCATGTAAGTAACACAAGGATCTTGCCCTTGCTGCTTGCTAAACAAAAAATTCTAACACTTGTCATGTTCTCTTTTTTTCTTTGTATTATAACTATCAGTACTTATATGCTATATGGAACAAAGCTGTTTGATAACATTCTTGTATCTCTTGAAATCTGTTTCCCTTTTAACTCCACACCTTCATCATCAGTTTAAAAATTTCTCTGAATATCCTCTATGGCATTGAAGAATTGCAGGCTAAAAGAGAAAAGGCTAAAATTTACCAGGGAACTTTATTATTTAATTGAAAAAAAAAAAAAACAACAACAAAAAAAAAATGGTATGTATCAATCACAGAAAAAAAAGTAATATTTAACTTGGTAAAAATGAATTCACTTCTCTGGAGTAACACCTTTACTATTGGAACTCATACAGTAAACCATTGACAAAGAATTTAGATTGCTAATGACTGACAAAGAGCTATCCTCCTTCTAGTATCTAAATGTACCGAAGTCATCGCCATGCTTATATTGATGATACTCTTAAGTTTATATTGGTGATACTTTACTAATTTCAGAATATAATTATTAATTTATGCCTGCTATGTTCCTGAGGAAAAGGAGAGTTGATCTGCTATTAGTCTGAGGAATGAAATGCAAAGTTTCCATAAAGTTTTTCCTTAGTTTAACCAGTTTTTTTCCTACACTCTAAGTTCTGGATATACAATATGAAAACTGGTGTACTTTGTTACAATTACTTAAATGGTGCGCAGGAATCCAGGTAGTCTCTCTGAATTGTTTTTTGCTTAACTTTTCATTTCATATTAAAAGTGAAAGGAAAACCAGAAATCCTTTCATAGTTGAAACATCACAACTTATCTGTCACTACTCCCTCTGCAGTGCCTCATTTCCAAAAGAGGAAAGGGAAAGGGACCAGAATGAGCAGAACAAGTGGAATAAATACTGTTACAGTCAATGCAAACAGAACTTGACAACCTGAGAGTCAGAAGCTATGCTGACAGCTACATTTCTCCGGGTAAATAAAGGGGGTTTAAATCTAACCATGTCTCAAAGCCAAGTGGCACAAACTGGCTCACATTCATACTGCTTAAGGGCTGTCCCCTCCCTCTCTTGAGAGCAGATTAATAATTGAGCAGAGTGCTCAAAGTGGGAAAGTGTCCAGCATCTGAGCTCATCTCCTGCCTTTCTGCCATAGCAGTGTAGATAACCTCAGTGAGTCTGGAGCTAGAGTCAAAATTGTAAGGAAGGACCTTTGGATCCACATCCTGGCTGGAATCTGAGCCAAGGATCTGAAAAAAAGACAGAACTAATTGAAATAAGATGAAATCCAGACCACTCAGGGCATGTATGCTTTCCAGAAAGAGATGCACCTTATCAGTATCAGTCAGACAGAAGCTTCTGGGAGATAATCACTGTATAAGTCTTGTTACTGTACAACTCACTAGCTGGAATGCAGGACCCTCCTTGTGCAATCTGTTTCAACAGTGTTTTGTAGGCTAACATACATTCAGGCATCCAAAAATATGAAAATACACCATTTTGTGTAAAATCCACATAAGCTCATTTACAATGGAAGATTTCCACAGCTAAAAAGGAGGAGGAAAATTTAAAGAAAGTAGTCTTAAGTCTGAATGTTTCTCCAGTTTCTTGTTACTTTAAATGGAAACTGGGCTCCAAAGTTGTAACAGAAAAGTTACATTTCAGAGGATCTGGTGTTGGATTTTTTAAATAGATGAATAACAATCCAAACTGAATATCTCCAAAACCTTCCCAGTTTTCTGGACCTTATATATAATATCTGATAATAGGTCTAATTTCATTACTGAAGAGTTCATTAAAACTTTCAGTATTGCAATTCCTTTCCATAACTTTGGACTGTTAACTCCAGTTATCGGATAGAGTGATACCAGAAATACTAGGGGTCAAAAGTGGTTCAGCATCATTTTAAGGAGAGATGAAAAATAAGCTTAAGAACAAAGGAGAAAATATGATATACCACCATTGTAAAATTATAATTGAAAAAGCACAAAAAACCCTCCCCATATTTTTCCTCATTGCTGAAATATATTTTAGTCCTGATATATCAGGGATAATACTTTTTGTCTCATGTAATTCTTCCAACAAATGAAACAACTCTGAAAAACCCCACACATACCCCAGTCAGTTTCTTTGTTTTAATCTGTTTAAGTAAGAGGTTATTTACCTCTCTAATGCACTTTGCGGTGAGGTTGTGCCAGATGGTTCCTTGTTTGGAGTGTCAGTTTGACTTAGAAGTTCATCTTCATCTCTCTGAACAAGAGGGTTTTGCTTCATATCGTATTAGCTGATAGCCATGATGATACTGCAGACTACTAGTAATGAAGGTTCGGTGGTCGGACGTCATGAATGTACTATCTTTAGAGTGAGATGTTACACCACTTTTTCATTTGCAAGTTTCTGATTATTTTTTTCAGACACACGTTAAAAATCCCAAAGCACTTTGGGATTTGGCCAGCTTTCCTTATCTAAATTAATAGCATCACAGACTTAATTAACACCAATATGAATATTCACAGCTGTTTGTACGATAGACCTGAATGCAAAATGTTGTGTTTGCATAAGCTTTTACATTACTGGCATACAATTTACTACTTTATTAAGAGAGATGCAAGTTATATAAAAATAACCAAATGTAAAATGAAATTAAACTACTGACACTTATTTTTACTTGCATTATTATCAGTATAGAAGTTCTATCATCTGTACTAGTGAGAAACCTTCAAATACAGAAAAAAAATGTTGCATAATTTTTATTTAGTGTATATACATAAAGGAATATTGTAATGTTATTATGTAAAATATGGTTTGCAGATTATACCTAAGAAAGAATTCTTTTTCTTCTGGTAAAATGCCAAAGTTATTTGGAGAATATCCTTTTTTTAGGGCAAAAGTCTTCTAGATATTTCCTGTATTTATTTGAAGTTTTCTTTGAAAAAAAACCCCACAATTGATCTCTTTAAGGGAAAAACAACTAGAAAATACAAACAGCAGGCAAACAAGAATAATCACTGTCAGGACTATACCTAGGACTTTAAACAAAAAATTGCAGTATTCAACTTTCCCATTACCTCAAGCTTAAAAGGTGCAAAAATTCTGGTCACATCAGTATAAATTGTTCTCTGATTTTGTCATATTAAGTCACCACGAAGCCAAACTGTGTGAAGTCAAATACAAACTGAGATATAATTCAATGACTGCTTGAGAGAAATATTTCAAATACTTTGTTGGGAACGTTGTTAGGATTCTGGGAATCATTCTAAACCTGACCTAGAACCTTTCAATATGTTCCTTAATTAACACAAGAATTTTTCCTGAACTAATGCTAGTGCTGGCTATTGCTATTAAAATTAACACTGAGTCGTGTAAACATAAATAATGGTCTTTTAACTCTGTGAAAAATCAAGGCAGAATCAATTTTATTCATGTGAAATAAGGTGGCTTTGAGACAAAGTGTTACTCTAGCTATTTTATGGATACTTTTGTTGTTGGTAGAATAAACTACACAATCTATTCAAGTCTTTGGCAATCAGAAAATGAGGAAAAGTAATACTTCGAGACAACAAGAATACAAGGGCTTTAGGTAATAAGGAAGGAACAGCAAACAATTACTGTAATTTAAAAATAATAGGGGAAAAGGTAATTTCAATCTGTAATGGAGTTTGCTAGAAAGCATACCAGCTGAAAAGCAGAATTAGAAGTATTAAACAAACCAAACTGTAACAAAAGAACTATATTTAGATGAAAAAACAAAGCTCTCAGAAGCCAAAACTGTCTGCTAATAATTTTATTAATTTTCAGCAAGATAACACAGCCCTTATAATCATTCTATTAAATTATTTTTTATGCAGACACTTCATACAGTGAATGTGTAGTAGTTTTTAAAATAGACAGCAATTCAGCACTTTTTCTCTTTATTGTTAAACGTTTTAGTCATATATTTACAGAACAGTATTCAAACTTCCTTTTAAAGATAGACTCAGTATGTTTAGTTATTATCTTTTTGAGCTTACCTATAATGCTTGTCTCTAGTATCTGAAGGATCCAAGAATAAATTCATCTTCACACACTCCATAGTGAGGGAGATATTATCTTAGATGGTGAACTTAGATGGAGACTGAAAAGATATCAGATATCAGTATAGGTTGGAGTCTGACCTGCTGGAGAACAGAGAAGGGAAAAGGGAACTGCGGGTCCTGGTGGGCAGAAGGATGGCCATGAGCCAGCAATGTGCCCTTGTGGCCAAGAAGGCCAATAGCATCCTGGGGTGCATTAGAAAGGCTGTGGTTAGTAGGTCAAGAGAGATTCTCCTCCCCCTCTATTCTGCCTTAGTGAGGCCACATCTGGAGTATTGTGTCCAGTTCTGGGCCCCTGAGTTCAAGAAGGACAGGGAACTGCTTGAAAGAGTCCAGCGCAGAGCCACAAAGATGATTAAGGGAGGGGAACATCTCCCTTACGAGGAAAGGCTGAGGAAGCTGGGTCTCTTTAGCTTGGAGAAGACTGAGGGGTGACCTTATTAATGTTTATAAATATGTAAAGAGTGAGTGTCAGGAGGGATGGAGACAGGCTCTTCTCAGTGATGTCCAGTGATAGGACAATGGGTGCAAATTGGAGCATAGGAAGTTCCACATAAACATAAGGAAGAAATTTTTCACTGTGAGAGTGACAGAGCAGTGGAACAGGCTGCCCAGAGGGGTTGTGGAATCTCCTTCTCTAGAGACATTTTAAACTTGACTGGACGCATTCCTGTGTGACCTGCTCTAGGTTGTCCTGATCTGGCAGGGGGGTTGGACTAGATGATCTTTCAAGGTCCCTTCCAACTCCTAACATTCTGTGATTTTGTGATTCTGTGATACACATATTTGAGGGTCCAAACTGATTCATGTAGGTCTTGACTTTTAGGCATAGTAAGTTGATAACAGGAGAAGTAAAGAATTAGTGTGGCAGTTCTTTGCCACATTAATTAAATATCTTAACCATGGAGCCTTTTATTTTCCTTCTGAAATTTTTTGCTTGTATAACTAAACATATCTTCAGGTATTCTGGTGGAAATTTTGGGGATTCTTTCAGTACCTCGTTACACTGACTGTAACCCAAGTATATGCTGTACAATAAAAAGAATAAAGCCAAAACATGATTAATCTGTCCATATTGTTGTGAATCTTAAATAGTGCTCTTTATGGACTAACTTATATTCTTTCTTAATATGTATCTGTCAGCCAATTATTTGATTTTTGACCATTAATAATCATTGAACATGAATTTTTTATGTGCAACACCCTTCTTTATTAAAAGGTTAATCAGAATCAATGCTATAAATTGTGTGTTTTGTTATTGCAACCAAAATCTCTCATCCTCTGCCACTTGAGTTGATTGAATAGCTAAAAGTGTGCTCTTTGAACCAACAGTCACAAAGAGAGGCACCAGCAGTAGATTTCACAGGTATTTGCTGTTACTTTCATTCGTCTCAAATATTAGAGGGAATTATGTTTTGGCAAGACAGATTCCCCCATTTTTTTCAGGTATGCCTGTCTAAACTGCCTGTTTCTCAATACTGCATCTTTATCATCTGAATTTTCAGTCCAGTCTCATCTTTCTAATTTGGACAATTCAACCATCTCCTCCTTACACATATTTATTCCAATGTCTCTCAATCATAACTACTACTGCCATTTTTCAGTCATCCCCATTTATTGATATTGCTTCAGAAGTCCCTTTTTGATTTTCTTTATTCAAGTGGTTCTTCTTCTTGGTATCTTGTTCTTCATATAATCTCTCTCTCTTAGAATCATAGAATCATAGAATCATTAGAGTTGGAAGGGACCTCCAGGGTCATCAAGTCCAACTTTTATCCCATCATATTCCTAACCATTAGACCACTTAGACTATGTCCTCAAGTGCCTCATCAACCTGTTTTTTGAACCCCCCCAGGGACGGTGACTCCACCACCTCCCTGGGCAGCCTATTCCAGTGCCTAACCACCCTCTCAGTAAAGAACTTCTTCCTAATATCCAACCTAAACTTCCCCTGACATAACTTGAGGCCATTTCCTCTCGTCCTCTTACCTTCCTCCATTTATTGTCTTTACTGGCTTCCAATCTCATCCTTACTCCTACGGCTTCTTATTCAACCAGTCACCAAAATGGTTCTTCTTAATTATGACTTCACTATCTCCCTTCTGTAGTTTCCTGTTTAAGACTTTTAAACACAGATCCTGTTGTGGCTTCCCTTTCCCTTTCCCTTTCCCTTTCCCTTTCCCTTTCCCTTTCCCTTTCCCTTT
>VZRW01002428.1:1042-18275 GCA_013398125.1 Aegotheles bennettii | reverse complement strand
CCTTCCCTTTCCCTGTCCCTTTCCCTTTCCCTTTCCCTTTCCCTTTCCCTTTCCCTTTCCCTTTCCCTTTCCCTCCCTCTTTTTCTTTGCATTTATGCATTTATTTGCAGTCTGTTTTTACTTATTTCTTCTTTTCAGCTATTCTAGCTTTCCTTCCCAATACTTGGTCTCTTTTTCTGTCCCTGCTTCAGGCAGTCTTGTCCCCATATTTCTTTGCCTCTTTGTCTTGTGGTCTGCAAGTGTTATTCTGCTACCCTGTCCCTGAATCGGAAAGCTTCCTGTTCTGTGCCGATTGGGTCTTTCCTCAAAATAAGATGCTGGACTCAGTGGCACAAGAATGACAGAGTTGAAGTACTTATGTTCTTTTCCACAGAACACAGAGACAACTGTTCCTAATTAATAAAGGGTACATTTTTTTAAGCAATTACTGAGAGGATGGAAATGCTATCAATTTCACTTGTTATTAATTGTAATGCAGATTTTGGAATAAAAGGATAAGCCCCAAGAAAAGTTTGAAGGATCTTTAGCAGTTTTAATCAATACTTTAATTAATAATGACCTAAAGCTATCTCACTGATCACAAGAGAGAAATCCACAGATCAAAACCAACTTGGAAATACATGTTTCATTGTGACTTTCTGATATTGTAGTGGATATATTCTAGATATAGGAGGGAGGCAAAACCTGTCTGGTCAAGTGAGGGACAATTCTGTGTTATATCAATTAATTTACTCAACTAATCTGAGTAATCACCTATATCTTTGCTATATGAGGTGACTTCTTTTTTTCTATTTATATTGGAGTTATTGCTAGTAACCAACATCTGAGGTGCAGTTTTAAAAGTTGTTCAGCAACATATTTAGTATCAGTTGTGATGCTGACATATCTAGAATCCCTTAGAGTTACAGAAGCTGTTAATTATATAGCTTCCAGTAGCTAAACTGTAGCTGTTACTTCGTGTGTAAACAAACTTCAATCAACTATAAAGATTTCAGGCCTCATTAAGGATCTTGAAAAAAAAGTAAGAGTTGACTGTTTTGAAAGGCACATTGACTCTGTAAATCTTTTAGCTATGAGATAACTAAATCTTTAAACTGTAAGACACCAGTGTAAATAACTGATGTTTAAGGATATGTACAATTAAATACATATGAAGCAAAATATAATTTTAATTTTCTGAGAAAAGGTGTATCTACTGAAATTTGCCACAAACTGGCAACTGAATAAAAGTTTTAATTTTTGCTAGTGTTGCAGCTTTTATTGCAAGCAATGTTTTACCAATATTGATAAATCAATAATTTTAATCTATAATTGTAATCCATAGTTTTAAAAGAGATGTATGAGTTTTGAAGTGGTCTTGGAATAAATTTTGAGATGATTTGAGAAAGATATGATTTACATTTGGTTTGAAATACTAAATCTGTTGAAAATTCAGAAACTGAGTATGGAAAATGTTTTAAATCTAATAGTAAAATTAAAAAAAACCAAAACCAAACAGGCAAAAGCAAGCAGTTTTGCCTATAATTTTTATATATGGCATATGTTTATAGCATCTACCTTCACTCAAAAAATATTTTTGAACTGATAATTTGTTACTAAATCCATCCAATGTGGCTCTAATTCACAGCAAGACCTTCTATTACCTGGGGCCTATTAATAAGGCAAACACTAAAGATTTTGAACAGTTTGCCTACCAAAGTAGGCAAGAGTTCTCACCCTGTGGGAAATGCAAGATACCTATATTACTCATGAAACTAATGAAAAGTCATTCTACTGAGCAGTACCTGAATAAGAAAATTAAACAAAGTGAAAATGAGCAGTGGATATTAAAATCATGTAGCTAACTCAGTACAAGTCTTAACAATGTCGTAGTCTTGGGACCATTAGAGGGCAATAATTTCTTCCCTTAAAAATATGTAAATGATGTAATATGGAATATTCATATTTTCATTTGTTCTTAATCTGCAAGGTTTTTTATACTGATGATGAACAGTGTTTCGTTTACTGGTTCATCCTCCAGTAAAAACTTTATTCTTATTTTGATGCCTAGATAAGCATGCACATTCTCTCAAATGAAGAGCCTATGTTTTGTTTTCATAAATAAATTACATCTTGTGTTTGAAAATCAGGTATATTTTTTCTAAGCATTTGTAACTAGAACTGCAAAGGTCATCAAACACGTTCATATAATTAATAGTTGTATATTTGTATGATATTGTGTATATTTGTACTAATGTCCAAGTGTAGAATTTAGCACATATGTTAGTTTATTTGAAATATATTGTTGTTTATGATAAACACATAATAAAAGAACATATCAAAATGACATTGAGAATTCTGAAGAATGACGCAAAATTAATTCAATCTGCTTATATGTGCAGACCGTGTCTTTAACTGGTGATTTTATGTTATTATCTCTGTGTAGCCGCCTCCTTCTGTCTTTGCGCAGTGTGCTGAAATAAAACCAAATTGGAACTGGAAAAAAATTCAGTTATTCATAGCTGTGAACCTGTGTGAATAGAAAATGTTTCTTCTTATGACCCTAGAGAAAATGCTAAATGATCTCAAAGTGAAAACCAAAGTCATAATTGGACCTGAGGCCAATATCTATAGCAACAGACAAAATGTAGGAGGGGATAGGCATAGTCAATGGTATGTAACTATCTGTATTTTTTTCATGTTTGGTATGCTCTCTAGAATGGCTACAGTTAGTGTAAAACAACTTTCCCCTGCCTATTCCTATCCACAATTTGAGTGATAACTTGTATCAGGGAGTATTTCAGGGGACTTTAGAGATAAAGGACTCTTCTTGGAGGGAATGGAGAGTTTTAACCATGCGAACACAAGCTGTGCCACAACACTTGTTTTGAGGACCAATAAACAAGGTCTTGTCATTTTATTTACTGGCATATATGTGAGAGCCTTGAAGTGAATCCACTCATTCTTTTCCTTCTAGTGAGTACATGGAAAACACCAGAAGAGCTATTAGTTTCTAAATCTCCGGCTTAAGAAATAGCAAAATAATAAATAGCATTTATTAAAGTTTTTAGAATGGTTTGGGTTGGAAGGGACCTTAAAGATCATCTAGTTTCAACCTCCATATTTCCAGAGAGGAGGCATCCACAACTTCTCTGTTCCGGGGTGTCATCACCCTCACATTAAGGAACTTCTTCCTGATATCAAATCTAAATCTACCTTCCTTTAGTTTGAACCAATTTCCTCTTATCCTATCACTACATGCTCTTGTAAAAAGTCCTGCCTCAGCTGTTCTGTAGGTCCCCTTCAGGTACTGGAAGGCTGCTATGAGGTCTCCCCGGAACCTTCTCTTCTCCAAGCTGAACAGCCCCAGCTTTCTCAGCCTGTCTTCATAGAAGAGGTGTTCCAGCCTTCCGATCCTCTCTGTGGCCCTCCTCTGGACTCACTCTAAGAGTTCCATGTCCTTCTTATATTGGGGACTCCAGAACTGGACACAGTACTTCAGGAAGGGTCACACAAGAGTGGACTAGAAGGGGAGAATCATCTGTGTCAACCTGCTGGTCATGCTTCTTTTGATGCAACCCAGGATACCATTGACTTTCCGGGCTGCAAGCACGCACTGCTGGCTCATGTTGTGCTTCTCATCAACCAACACTGAAGTCCTTCTCCTCAGGGCTGTTCTCAGTCCAGTCTTCACCCAGCCTGTGTATGAGATTGCCCTGACCCAGATGCAGGACCTTGTATTTGGCCTTGTTGAACTTCATGCAGTTTTCAGTGGCTCACTTCTCAACTCTGTCAAGGTCATGCTGGATGGTATCTGTTTCCTCCAGCATGTTGACTGCACCATACATCTTGGTGTTGTCGGCAAACTTGCTGAGGGTGCACTCGATCCCACCATCCATGTTGCTGACAAAGATGTTAAAGACAAACGGTCCCAACAGTGACCTCTGAGGAATGCCACTTGTCATTGATCTCCGCTTGAATATTGAGCTGTTGACCACAAGTCTTTGTGTGCAACCATCCAGCCAATTCCTTATCCACCAAGTGGTCCACCCACCGAGTCTGTGTCTGTCTAATTTAGAGACAAGGATGTTGTGAGGGATGGTATCAAATGCTTTGCACAAATGCAGGTAGATGACATCAGTTGCTCTGTCCTTATTCACCAAGTCTGTAACCCTGTCATAGAAGGTCATCAAATTTGTCAGGCATGATTTGCCCCTGGTGAAGCCATATTGGTTGTCACCAATCACATCCATGTGCCTTACAATAGTTTACAGGAGGATCTGCCCCATGATTTTATCAGGCACAGAGGTGAGACCAACTGGACTGTAGCTCTCTGGGTCTTCTCTTTTTTCCCTTTTTAAAAACAGTGGTTACATTTCCCCTTTTCCAGACAATAGGAACTTCACCAGACTGCCACGACTTCTCAAATATGATAGATAGTGGCTTAGCAATTTCATCTGCAAGTTCTCAGGACCCACAGATGTATCTCATCAGATCTCATGGACTTGTACACTATCAGGTTCCTTAGGTGGTCTTGAACCTAATCTCCTCCTACCTGTGGGTGGTTCTTAATTCTCCCAGTACCTGCCTTTGCTTTCTGTGACTTGGGCAGTGTTCATCATATTGAAAGTATTTTTGAAGATTATTTACTTCAAGTTACTATTAGACTATTTTAGAGATTCGAAGGCACTCTGAAGATTTTGCAGCAGCCCAAGAAGCCATTCAGTGTTTCTAGATTATTTCCACTGCATTTGAAGCTTGACTGGCCTCTGCTTTCTTATCTTCTCAAAAACTTTCCAAGTTAAACTCCTGCAAATGTCTTTTTTGCTGTGTTAATAAATTTTTTTATTCCTCTAGTTCCTTCACCACTTTCTCACACACTGAACACTGCAAAACACTTTTAGAGAAATACCCATCTCCTCAACTCTTCAGAGAGTCCCATCTACCTGAATATGCAGTGGCCATGGAAAAGCAAGCAGTCAGATTTCTTTCCTCAGAGGTTCTGAAGAAAGCAGAAAGTAGTAGTGGGTTTAGTAGGTGGTAAACAAACAGAAAATAGATTATACTATTACGATGCTATTAAAAAGCACAATTTCTTTCCCCTAAAACCTCACTACAGTATAAAACATTTAGAAAAAAATATTATCATATGCTAATCTTAACAATTCTAGTTTCTTGCATGGAGATCATTGAACAGAATTAAAGCATATCCAGATTACTAGGACTGCATGAACTGTGAGGATCAACTGAAGGACTCAAGCTTGTTTAGCCTAGTTAAAAGGTGGCTTGAGGGGACCTAATAGCAGCCTTACAGTCCTTGAGAGTAGGTTACTGAGAAGATGAAACCAGAGTCTACTGAGGTGAATAGCAGGACAAAGAAGGAAAAATGGTCATAAATGCAGACAGGTGAGGTTCTGAAGAGATATAAGGAAAAAAAGATCATTATGAGGCTATTAAAACATGCAAACAAGTTACTCAGAGAGGCTCTGAAGTCTCTGTCATTGGAGATTTCAAGATGTGGTGGTACAAGGTCCCTGAAAATCCTGGTCTGAATTCAGCATTGACTGTTCTCTGAGCATGAGGTAGAACTGGCTGACCAGCTGAGATTACTTCCAGTCTGAATGGTTCTTTGATTATTTCTATGCTTGAACAAAAAAATTAAATAATAGTTTATTTAACGGATATTTGACACTCCCAAATTTACAATCTTTTCCAGAACAAAGAAGCACAAAAATAAAACTACAAGAGATTTTATTTTATTTTATTTTATTTTATTTTATTTTATTTTATTTTACTGTCTGGTCATTTCTAAGAGGTAGTCCTGAAATGCTGTCATAAACTGATAACATTCAATATTGAAGCCTTTTTGATTTCTTGGCATACTTATATTGAATGTCTATCCCAGATGTGGATTCAACCGATGATTTGAAATCATCAGGACTGAAAGACATATGACTTTGGAAATAAAGGAGGTGTAGGAATTTCTTTTAATCAAACATGCAAAAGGATAGCTGGAGCTTGTTCAAAACAGAATACCCAACAACAAAAAATAAGTATCTCTGACCTAAAGTGAATGAAAATCTTCCTCAAGAAAAGGAAATGAGATTTATAAAGGAGTAGACATCTTCTAACTATATTTGCTGACTAAAATGTTAGAGGGATAGTCTGTTTAGGGGAAGTCTGGAATCTGAGATGGTAAAGAAGATTTAAAGAAGTGCTATTTAATGAAAACATTTGTACACACTTGGAGTTATCCTAAACAATGTTGCTTTGTCTTTGATTTTTCAAGAAACAACATGAAATTCCAAGGCCTTCACAACCTTTCACTTTGTAATCCTTACATGAATAGTGACAGAATCACAGGCTGGATGATGCTGACAGGGAGTTCTGGAGATTGTCTAATCCATTTACCTTTCTCAGGGCAGGGTCACTTACAGGAAGTTGCACAGAGCCATGTCCAGTTGAGTTTTAAATATCTCTTAGGATACAGTCTTCCTGGGAAACCTACTCTAGTGTTTGACCACACCACTGAAAAAAGCTTTTCCTCTGTTATTAAATGGAATTTCTTGTATTTCAGTTTGTGTTCCTCTTGTCCTGTGTCTGGGTACCACTGAGAAGAGTCTGTCTCCATCTTCTTTACTTTGCCCCGTCAAGTATTCATCCCTGGGTGATATGGTTTAGTGGTGATGTAGGTAAGCAGTTTGACTGGATAATCTAGAAGGTCTCATCCAACCTTGATGATTCTATGATTCTATGATTATGCACATGGATAAGATCCCTTTGAGCCCAGTTTTCTTCAGATTGGAGAGTTCCAACTCTCTCTACCTCTCCCTGAATGTCAGATGTTCCACATTACCTTAGTCATTTTGGTGTCCCTAAGACTTTGCAGCGTATAAAATTCCTGACAAACTAAATATCCTTGTCTTGCTTACAGCTGTTGGTGTATATTTAGAGGACAATGGCATGTAATGAACCAGCCATTTGATAGCCTTTGATTAAACACGCAGTCACATACCAAAGGTCATCTTGAGGAACAGGAAACAGGAAGAACATCCATTGTTTCCAGGTCGGAACACCGGAAGAGACACAGGAAGACACGACAGGGAGTAAGGTGGCACAGCTTCTGGATGACGTGGAAGGTGCGTTACCAGGAAGTAAATGGACCAATGGGACTGTTGCTAATTGGACCAATGGGAGTGTTGCCAAGTTACATGACTGCCCTGTGCATAAGGGATTTTAACCAATTAGAAAACGTGGAATAGGCGCATGGTACAAATGTATGTAAAGGGATAGTAAGCAAAATAAAACGATTTCTGCTTGATTCACATTGAATTGTGTGTAATCTATCTTTGATTCCCCTCATACAGCAAATAATGAATCAGTTTTAAAAAATTGTAATTTCTCTAAAATTAGTTCTTTTCAAGCCTTAAATATCACAATTACTTTAACTGGACAGAGGTTGTTGCTGTTCCAGGAGCCCTTCCCCCTTTTCTCTCACTCAGCAAATATTGTTCTGCATCAGCAAAACCTACAGGAAACCTATCCAAAATTCTTTCTTCTACTGCTGAGACTAACACCCCAAGACATAGTACTGAAGACTTCTGATTGATGAAAACATAAAAGGTTTAAATGTTTTTCTTACATATACTAGCCCTCATAGAGTAATTTAACATTAGAAATGTAATTAGGAAACACTGACAACTCCCTAAACTTTTGGTTTATATTATGCTCTCAAAAGGCAAAACTATATAAAAACATGAGGGATTTAACTCTAATGTTGCTGCTTGAAGATGTTATTTTTCCAATTATTATTATTATTATTTGATTTTTGGTACATATTCCCTTGGATATTTCAGTGCAGAAGAGACAAAATGCACATATTTTTCCCATTTTCTTGTGGGCAGGATCAGTTGACTCCATTGTTTTTCAGAGAAATTGTAGCCAAAATAGGGGCTTTACGTGAGGAAGAGTAGCCTGACCAAGATTTTCCTTCCAACCAAAATTTTTCTAAGATTTGATTAAATATGGTTACTGATTGTACAGATGAACTAATTTCATATTGCCTCTATTGCTGCTTCATACAATTAGTGATTTATCAGCTAAAAATATATGAAGAATACAGTTAAGAAAGGATTTCCAATAATAATTTAGAGTAATTTTTATTCTAGATGCTAAAATGACACATACTGAACTTGTCTTTATAAATTTATAACGCTAATCACTCTTTCCTAAATAAACTCTGGGTACATTTACATTATTTTTCTTTAGAACTCTGATTTAGGGCTTACTGTCCATTTTAATAAACCAGTAATCAGTCTCTGCCCCAAAAAACTAACACATTAAGATTATGACGTGCAAGAATAATCAGGTATTGTAATAGTCGATGTGTTTCAATATCAGAGTATAATCATCGGGCCTTAATATTATTACTTAATATTAACAAAAAAAAAGTATCTTTATTCCAGTTAAAGAAAAATAGTACCCTTAAATGGATGTTACGCTTATTCATAAGTTAGTAAACAGGAGTCACCAGATGGTGCTGTAACACCTAATTTTATGAAGTCCTTTGAACAAACAACAGGCTCTCTCTTCAGCCACAAGAGCAACTACATTCTTTCTAGCTCAATGATGTTCTTTATTTTAGGGAGAGCTCTTGTAAGTAACTAAAATATGTGCTTTCTAACTTGGTTTCATTCACCGATCATTTTTGTTGAGATAGATAAGTATATTTTATGTGTTTGGGCTGAGAATCCTAAACCAGATTAATTTTCTCTATGCAATGTGTCTCTGTGAGAAGAAAAGTAGGTGGTGTAAAATTAGCACCTTAAGAACATAAGGTAAACTGCTAATTTCATTCACAAATTGGCTATCTCTTTGCAGAATACTAACAGTTTGCTTATGATACACTAAAAAAAAAAAAAAAGAAGGATAAAAGGAAAAAAAATCTTCTTTCACCCCTGTTCACTTACACAGCAAAAAACCACCTTCCTAATTGGAACACTTTGACACTGATCACAGAATCACAGAATCACAGAATCCTAGGGGTTGGAAGGGACCTTGAAAAATCATCTAGTTCAACCCCCCTGCCAGAGCAGGGTCACCTAGAGTACATCACACAGGAACACACCCAGGCGGGTTGATCTTGGACAGTTGAAAAAGGGACACTGAAACTCATGATGAATGGGTTCACTTCACACATTTTAATGTATGGATTTAGGTAGATACAAACATAACACAAAGCTGTCTATAAATATCCATTTTACATATGTGGTTTTTCTTGGTTCAGACACCTATTGCCCAGCACCAGTGATACATTCTGTTATGCTTGAGGATGCTTTGACCGGAAAGAAAGCTTTTTCAGTCCATGACATCTAAAAGAATTACAGACTAACTGTTAAGTAAGAAGGCATGGCAAAAAGCTTGACATATGATCCAGTCATTGATCTTAAAACTCTGTAGACTTATACATCTTCTCTATAAACACTGCCAGAGAGTATTTTCTTAGACCTCTGTTTATTTCTACATCTCAGGTGAGATTTCCAGTAGAGGTTCCTTCCACAGCTCTTCAGTGATAAAAATACCATGAAAAACAGTAAGAAAAGGAACTATGGGACAATATTGTTTATGTGAAACCAAGAGAAGAACTGGGATTTCATTCTTCTGTTTTAATTATATTTCCCTAGTCACTTTGTACTTCCTTCACCTTTTCCCCTTTGTACTTGCATACTCATTGTTTCATCTTAACATTTTTACTGCCAGGTCAGAGACAGGTGCTTACCTCTTTCTGGTTTCAGTACACAAGAGGCAATGAAAATCCCCCTTCTATCAGCTGGGGAGAAATGTAAATATTTTTTTTCCCTTTGCTAGAAAGTGAACATGGTGCATTCTCCTTAAAATCTGAAAGATCTTTTGACTTCTGATGCACGCTAAGAATAGACCATGCAATAAATATTAAAGTCAGCATGGAAAAACACAGGAGAACATATGCAGCAGCTCTCATTACAGTAAATCTTAAATGAATAGTGTATGTGACACAATCATTTGTAATAAATCATATTCCAATTCTTTTTTAAAGCTTTTTAGGAATAGTTAGTTGATCAAATGCTGCCTCAGAATTTCCATTTTGGAGTCACTATGGAGATTAGGTCCTATGTACCTTTGCATACAAGAACTTGCAAAAGTATGTGAGGATGAGAAATAAAAACACTCTACAAAACTTACATTAAGTAAAAAAAAAGAAATTAAAAAATCTGGAAATATTGGAATAAAATAATAGGTTGAGTGTTTTACCATAAACAAGATCTAATCTTTACTTCTGCATGTTGCATTCCAGATAATTTCAGCCCTGATTTCTAAATTGTAATTGGTCCAAAATAAATGCTTTCAAAATGCAGTTAATTCTAATGTAAAACCTTCAAGAAATCTCTTGTTTGTTTTTTGTTTTTCAATTCCTAATTAAAATAGCACTTAAAAATGCCTGTTTTATAGTTTGAATTTCTTTGTGTTAAACTTGATATACAGTCTAAGGTTAAAATATACAACTGGATAACTGTGACTACTGCATAATATGACAGCTATTATGTGTGTTACTAGCTTGTAGAATATGTGAGCAAAAAAACCATCTCTTTAACTCTCTTCATAGTGAAAATAACACCTTTTACTACATTTGCCTCAGTTAACATGTCAAAGATTGACTAACATCAACTAATATTATTGAATTTAACATAAGGTATCAGAGCTATGCCTTAAAAAAATCTTATTGGATAATTCTTAGATTAATGACATATATGCATAGAGTAGAAGAATAGGTGCTTGGGAGCCCTACATTCAGTTCTAAAGATGGAAGGTCTGATGTCATCTAAAATTAACTGCAGAGCCCCAAAATTTCACAGAAGTTCTCTGCAATGTGAACTATGTCGAAACAAGTAAGCTTTGTTTTGTCATTATCCCATTATCTCATTATCCCAAACAGTTATTCTCATATCCTACTAAACAGTTATTCTCCAGTAATGAAATCTAGGAAGGATTAGACAAATTTCTGTATGTTTTTTGTTTTAGCGTTAGATTGTTGTGTTTCTGTCACAAGCACAGATGCTTTTTGTTAATAAGCAGTAAGGTTTAGTTCCAGTAGAACTTTCACACCCACTTATTACATGAGGCATAGATGAAATAGCCATCTGTGTAAATCTAAAAGCTTTTTTGAGAGAGATCAAATTACTAATGTATACAACTACAGCAGTCTATTTTATTTTTCTTGGCTAATCTGTTTAGACCTGCATTTCAGTATATCAGTTCATTTACTTCTTTACCATTTAGGAAATAAAATATTTTTGTTAGACACCATTTGTTCTGAATAAAATTCTGTACACTGGAGTGTTCCAGTTCTAGTTTTCTATCAACATTATAAAATCTTTTATACAATCAGGTCTCAGAAGGTCAGAAAATAGTTGGAAATTTTTGTCTTATTTTTTACATTTTCTATCTAAAATTATCAACATGATGTTAGTACATATTCTCTTTCGAGATAGGATGATGATGATACTAGTTTATAGTGTGATTGTACAATAATTTTACATGTGTATTCATCTATCAATCAAACCAGGAAGGTGATGCAATTTAGAGAAGCCTTGAAAACTTGATGAAAAATATATCATCAGTGTTCCACAAACTCATATATTATTCTTACAGTTAGAACATAAGTAAATACAAAAGGTTGTAACATATTTAGTGTTTAACATTTAAGAAATCCAGTGATACATGTCTCTATAAGAAATTATAAAAGCTCTTGAAAGGATTTGTCTGTACATGAAAACACTATGCTGTAGCAATCTCCTAAATATTATGTTGTATAAATCTCCTAAAACCAATTATACTTGAGAGGATTATTTCTAACACTTATATTTGGGAACAATGTCTGCCAGAGACCCTAGAATTAGTCCAAACATACAGCTGCAATCTTTCAGAGTACAGAAAATATGGAAGTAAACATCATCAAGCCATCTCTAATGCCTCATTGTCCTCATCAGTATATTTAAAGTTAGTTCCTCATATTTTCCCTCACCACTGGAAAACCTGAATTTGTGGATGTCAAATAATTTTGAATTAGTGCTTTAGGATGCGATTCACCTCTGAACATATCCTAGTGAGTCTACACCTAGGCTCACTTTCTTCTTAAAACACAAAGCAGTCAGACAAATGTCAAGGAGAGATTCTTCAGTTCTACCTTACACAGGGGCAGGCACATTCCTTATTACTTAATCAAGGCGATTATTTTTCACAGTTTGCCTGGGCAAGACTTCTTACATCAAGACCATATTTAGAGACAAGTTGTGCTTAGTACTTGATTTATTTCTTTATTCCTCCATTTTGTCTCCTTTGGATGAAGACAACTAAATTTGATTTTTACTGTCACTGTGAACCAAGAATAGCAATGATGAACTTGGTACTAAGAACCTGCAAAAGTACAATGCCACACATGCAAACATTCAGAATTAATCCGGTCATCTAAATGAAAAAGTATGACTTGTGATGCTATATTACTACAAATGAAACATGATTGATTGATTGATTATACCCTGTCGTAAGAGGTTCCCTCAAAACAAAGGAATTCATTTAGATACGTACAAGGTAATAATAGACTTAGAAAAAATGTGGTATCAATGGGCTATGCAAAACTGGTGAGTTCTGGTTAAGAAATTGATAGCACTGCAGACCTCACACCTGCATCATATTGCAACAATGTTTTTTGTATAGAAATAAGTGGCTCATGCAGCAGAGAAAGTAATACAGTTTTAGTAACATTTAAATCTGAAGCAAACTTTATGATTATCATCAGTAGAAGTAAAAATATAAAATAACGCTTCTCTAAAACCTATAATCTGGGATTCATTAAGGCCCTTTTATATCTACCAGAAAAAGTGACAAAGTCAAAATGTATAGATGTCTGTGAATGAATTAGGAATATTTAAAACATTGCAAATCAGTGAGAAGATCAGTATGAAACAGTCTACAAAGTGCAAAAAAGTATGCTGGAGACACCAACTGATTCCCTGAATGATTCCCAATTAGAATGGGTGCAAGCTGACAGAGAAGACATAACACTGGAGGCCCAACTACAGAGAATTTGACTGCAGACCTAAGAAAAATTACCCTATTAGTTCAGTTTTCAGTAATTTTTCCTGTCTTTCTCAAAATCCTTTACAGATTGTCATTATTATTTGGGTAATGTGGTAGTAGGTCAAGGTGGGAGTCATTTCACCTCTCCAAGACACTTAACTTACACCTGAAGTTTTTTTACTATTAATGCATTAAAATACTAAAAGAGGACTTTAGGCAGTAAAACCTCAACCACTTCTCTGAGCTCAGTTTCTGTATATAGTAATTATGCAGATTTAGATGCATAAAGATCCTCCTTGTTGTTTTAAATGTCCAAATCATTATTAGTAAGTAGCATTGTGTGCTGAGTAGCGCCCTGCAAAACCTGATATGATACATCCTAGCTATTTGACAAAGGTTATTAATAATAACTCACATGTAAATCCTTTGTAAAATCAAGGTATGGGAAATCTACAGCTTCTATGTAGTTACAAACATTTTATTTGATTATTTGTTCCTGTACATTTCTGGAAAATAAAGCTGGCTAGTTGGTCAATATATGTTTCCTTCTCACCTATTTCCCCACTCTTTTCCACTTCAAAGATAGGTACCTTTTTTTTGTGTGTGTGTGTTCCTAGTCTTTAGGACCCTATCCATCTTTCATGAGTTCTGAAAGATAAATGCTAACAGCGTATCGCTAGACATTCAGCAAATGCCCTTAAGTGTTATGATTCATAGTGTTGCATTGCCTAAGATTTACAAACCTTATTCCAATAATGAAGTTCAAAGTAATGAGGTAACCATCTAAAGGGTGATATTTGTAGAAGAGCAGAAATGGAATTCACAGCAGCTAGCATCCTCAATATTCGGTATATATGCTATACAAAGAAATGGATTTATTTAAGATATTTGCTATCGCAAGATACTTGAACTTGCAATTTTACAACTCAGGTTAATCTGGATTCAAGAGCTGAAATGCTCTCTAAAGGTATAAACATTATTATTATTACTACTACTACTAATAACCTTATTAATTAAATTAAACCTTATTAATTAAAATAAACCTTATTAATTAAAACCTTATTACTACTACTACTACTACCACCTCTTTCCATTCCCAGGCAAGGGAACTAATGCCTAAATTATTATAAAAGAAAGTGTCAGTAGCTTTAGGCAACAGAATATACACAGTCTAAATGGGACTTAAAACTTTCACATTTCTAAGAATGTAAAAAAGAGAATACTTTCTCCCTGAATCATTAAGTTTTCTTCAATACCACTTCTCAGTTTATTTTCTTGTTCTTACCTGACTCCTTACCGCTTTAGAGCTGGTATGAGTTGTGTTGGTTATCTGGCTGTCACTGGCAATTTTAAGAAAAGGTTCAGTCTTGGTATTGTTTGCTGAGGAATTTCTCCACAGAATGATTCAACAGCTCTTTTCCTCTTATATAGTTAAATAAGGTTTTCTTTGTAACAGTGCTGATTGTATATTATTTCATTCATTAGCTTTTTGATATTCAACCTGAAGGTTTATCTTACTGTTTTATATTTCTCCTCTGTCATATGATGTAGTTGCTACTTTTGGTATAACTGTTTAATATCAGGTTAGTGAAGGACTCATGATTATCAGAAATTATCTTCTCCTTTATTTACTGTTCTTCTCTCACACACATTAGAATTCTCATTCTGCAATTTTCTGACTTTAGGATCTAGTTATTACATAAAAAACCAAAAGCAATTATATAAAACATAGTAATATGTGCTGTAATAATATTTTCAAACTATATTACACTATCCAGCGTATTTTCCAGGCATGAAGATAGGCCATGGTGAATAGCTGAGAAAATATTCATTGTTTTATGGAAAAATATGAAAAACAATGAATTTACAGTGATATAGCATTCTAGTAGTGATGCAGACTAAAAAATTTCATGTCAGTTACCTTTAATAAGATAAATTGACATTTTTTAAACTGCTCATACTTACTACACTGAAGGTCTATCAGTCATTAGGAAGGTTATAGAGGTAGCTCTCTTTAGGCTAGAATACCTACTTGTGTCTGTTCTTGTGCTTAATTCCTGTTTAACTGGAATTCCTGTTTCTGCTTACAACTCAGGACTGTTTTTCGTAATAGCCACATAAAATATAATACAAATAATTTTGAAGCCCTTTAATCTTAATTATTGGGATTTTTTTTCCATGTTGTGGTGTCACTGAACAACAATAACCACTAGATTCTCTTGTACTACTTTTGTGTTCCACTTTTCACAATATAGCACTAAACTTCTTTAGATCATGACTTCCATAGAATGTCTTCCATATATTTCTGTTATTTTTCAGTATTTTATTTTCTGTTAAACATTACAGAAAAAACCTATAAATTCAATAAATCTGTATCTGTGAAAAGAAAAATGTATAACAGGAATATCTCTCTGTGGATACAGCATAAAAACCCTGAATTTTATTTAATTCTAGTCAATGACTAACAGTGGGATTAATTTTTATGTTGTAGATTCATTTCTGTATTGCAGCCAAAAGACTTTCAGTGCACTTTATATGTAGCAGTCATCATAGTTTACAGAGTTCCTGTTCTACTTAGTGCATATTTAAAGTTTCATTCGTTCTATCAATAAGTATTCAGTACCATAGGAGATGTATCTGTGACATTCACATGTGATTGACAGAAACTGCATAGGACCTATGACAGATATGTCACACTGAGTAGGAAGCTGAAAACCCAATGGGGTATCTCTAGACATGACAATTAACTGACTGGAGCAAACCTTTAGTTCACATGAGAATTTCAATCTTTAGACTCCTAAATGTAGACATCTACACCCTGATCCTACCAAGATCCACGTAAAGGTATGTGTGTTCCTTCTCCTAATCCTCAGCTAATACCATCTTCCTATGATAAAGTTTATATGACAGAAACACAGAACCTCAGAAAACCTGTAATATTTACTGGTGCTTCTTCTTATTGCTTCCATCACTGTGGGTTAGATTAGAAGCCATTTGGCTAATACAGAGATATATAAAACAGATTTCAATTGCAAGAATACAGGTATCTAGTGTCCTTTTGTATTCTATGGGATACCTTACCTAGCCTGTGGTCTTCCAGCAAGTTTTGGGTTTTCTGTAAGGACTACATCACATCTGCTGGCCCAGTATTTTTGAAGCTTCAGCCAGACCGTATAAAATAAATGTAGGTGCCTATGTTTAGGCAACTGGACTGAACCTTATTGAAAGTTAAATTCACTTAACAACCCCCAATGTATTCAGAACTAGTGTTCAAAAGCCCTATTTGTATTTTCAGGCAGCAGCTGCAAATGCAGCTCGGGAACTATAATTTAAAATGTCCTAGTGAGAAGGGGATTGAGTTAAACTTCTCAAAGTAGATGGAATAAAGAAACCTGAACTGCTATCTCAAGTCAAGTTATTGCACCAAAAATTTGAATATTTGTCAATACCTGAGACTTCAAGGACAGTTGAATTTGTTCTGTTACCCATACAGTTGGATAACTGTGTTGCAATGTATAGAAAAAAAAATAAATCTTCCTTGGTCATCACAATGAGCATTTTATCTTCTGTGAGGTGTGAAAACTTTCCTCATTTTTTAACTTGCTTCAGTATATTTTTGGGTCATGTCAGTTATAAAATAATTCACTTTTTTTTGTAGACTGGGATTTTCAGTTGTATTAATTTCATAGCAGTTTTAAGTAGCTCTTATGGAATGATTTACAAAATAAATCATTGCAATTTTGATCTCTTGTTTGCAGGTAAAAAAAGTGGAATGTAAATATTTGACAATCTCAGGCAACAAACAATGGATCTCATCTCTCTCTACAACTACCTAAAAGGAGGTTTTAGTAAAACGGGGGTCAGTCTCTTCTGCTGTGCCCATAGTGAAATCACAAGAGGAAATGGCTTTAAATTGCAGCAGGGGAGATCCAGATTGGACATTAGGAAAAATTTTTTCACTGCAAGGGTGATTAGATATTGGAATAGGTTTCCCAGGACGGTGGTGGAGTTACCATCCCTGGAGGAGTTCAAGAGGCATCTGGGGAGCTTTATACTACACAGGGTCTGCGAGTGGCAGATGGAGCCAATCTGTCTCAGAGGGGAAAAAGAAACCTGGCAAATGAGCTGGCTGGCCTCA
>VZRW01002427.1:6432-18857 GCA_013398125.1 Aegotheles bennettii | reverse complement strand
GGCCACAACTCCCATTCCCGATAACCCTGCACCACTGGGGGCAAGTAGGTAGAGAAATTGGGAGTGAATTTGTGCCTGGGAAGAAGGGAGGGATGGGGTTAAGGTGTTTTAAGATTTATTTTTTTTGTTATTGCCCTACTCTGATTTTATGGGCAATAAATTAAATTAAATTAATTTCCCTGAGTTGAGTCTGTTTTGCTCATGTTGGGAGCTGATCCTTCCCTTTCTTATCAAGCCATTTGTTACATTTTCTCTCCCTTGTCCAGCTGTGGAGGGGAGTGATAGAGTAGCTTTGGTGGGCACCTGGTGCTCAGTCAGGGTCATCCCACCACACAGAGAAACAGAAGTGAGATGTCTTTTATTAATGAGGAAACCACTCATAGCAGTATTTCTCTCATGCCATTATAAAAGATACCCTTTGTGTTATCCTTAGGGTCGTATATTATGCAGGAACCTGACAGGGTGGGGAGCATCCTCTGCATATTTTTGTACAATCTCTCTGTACCTGGGAGTGACATGGAAATGGTGACATCTGTTCAGAAATATTTCTGATTCACTGTGGTTCTGCGTGTGGTTTGGGGATGACTTAGAATGAAATTCAGGCACAAGACTGGTAAATCAATATGACAGAACATAACAAGGAAGTAACCTTTAAAATTAAAAGTGATCTCTGGTGTTTCAAGATTTTGAAACTTACAAAAAAAAGAGGGAATTTAAAAATATTTTGTAGGTCAATCAGGAGTCAGACAAATTATACTGCTTTCTCTCTTTTTACAGTTTCTAGACATTTAATAAATTTGTGAACAATTTCTGAACTTCTCCGAAGTAAGCTGGGGTGGAAGTGGTTTCCAGAGTGTTTCCAGAGTGATTTCAGTGTTGTGTTCCATGTACACAAAAATCTCCTTTTATGCTTGTCTCCACCAGAGATTCTCAGCATCTATATAAAACAAATGTACTTCACGCTTCATATTGCTTAATTAGAGAGGAGAAACATCAGCCTAGTTGCAGATATTTATTGATGTCTGAAGTTTTTGTGAATTTTCCCCCCATTTCTGGTCTTCTAACGTGTTATATTTTCCATAAATTTGTAATATTGTAAATCACTTTTTAATATTTTTTCCTGAATGACAAAGTGTAGATTTTTCTAAAAATACAAAACCTAGTTTGAGATTTGATGCCATAGTCATAAATCACATACAATAATACTGCAAATGAGATAACTGTAACATTATATTCTCTGGGCAAGGTTAATAGATTCAGTGCAACTCTAGCAAGAAATTGTAGCTGACATTTCCCCATTTCTTTCAGAAAAGCCTTTATAAATCCTCAACTTGTAAATTGGACTGGATTAAGTCCCAGTGGAGAAAATCCTAGATTTAGTGTTTTTAATTTCCTAAGTTACTGAGTAGGAACCAACTTTACAACTACAGTCAAATATGACTATGGTACTCTATCAGGTTTCTTTGTTATTCCCAGCCGACACCTTTCCTAATAAAAGAAATCTACCAATATTGCTAAGAAATGTTAACTTACAGTGAGTCCAAAACTATATGAAAAGGTGAACTAATAGGGTGTTTTTGTGATTCCTGGAAAGGCCTTAATATGGGACGTTTTTTCTTTATTTCTTAACCATTTGTATAGAACAGAATTTATATAATAGAATATATGTGTTGGAAAATTTCCCCAGCCTCTTGCTTTTCAGTGCAAGTGGCTCAAACTGTACAAATGCCCTTGAAGATCTCCAGGTTAACTCAGCTTGTCATTAAAGCACAGACACACTGTGATCTGTGCAGAACTTTCATTTTTTTCTAAAATAAAGACAATACATAGAGCTCAAATGCACAGGCAGCTTTTACAATTGACCTCACAGGATAATGCAGAAATGTCATAACTTCCAGAAGGCTACTATCATGATTTAAGAAATCTCTTCCTCCATAGGCAACCAAAGTGTTTTGATGGTGCAACCTCCTTTGCAGGGAGTTTATTGCTCTGCAGTGCCGGTGACTGTTCTCTTCCATTCACATTGTGTAGCTGTGTGTCCTTCTTGGGTCCTGAACCGCACAGCTTTATACATGTTTATATTATTTATGAGAGTGAAACAGAGACATTTCTAGGCAAAAACATAAAGTCAAGGTACTTAGTAATTTAAAATATTATATAGAATTTCATATGTTGTTACTATTAATTCAATTTCGTAATAGACATTTCAGAAGATCTTATTTTCCTGACTACATCTGCTGTTTTATAACCACTCTACTTCATCACAGGGAAATATTTAAAACTATCTGCATTTTTAACAAAAAAGTAATCTGTCCTTTGGAGATATTTCACATGCAAAGATTAATAATTTATATATGTTGCTATAGCAACTATATATCAAAGTACAATAAGTCTAGACTGTGCTATTCATGCCCTTTGAAACAAAAATCAAATGTAAATATCAAGTTTTTATTCAAGCTGCCTAGAATAATTACTAAAAATTAAAACAATAGTAATTTTTTCCCCCAGACTGTCTGCTTTTGGAATGAATTTTAAAGCTTCCCAACATACTCGTTTTTTCTTGTGTGAGTTACTGTGTTATGCTCTCACGCTTTTTCCATAGTTGTCCCCTATATGCCTATCTAAAGTAATTCTGATTCAACAGTGACAGGAAAAAGATTTACTAGTATAATGATAAACTGTTTCTTAATCAATAGGAGATATAAGTGGTTGTCCTTTACCTATGGGACAGGTGGGTGCAAAATGTCCTTGAAAATTAATTGTCTCCCTTTATCATTTTGTTAATTTTAGAGAAAGAAACAAAGACTAGGATGAAATCTATGCCTTTAGAGAGCTCTATAGTCTCAAGTGATGCTGATGGCTTGATCTACCAGAAAGACTCACTGGATAACTGGATAACAAACTGATGTGCTATGTAACACTTCCTGTTTTGTTTTGTTTTGTTTTGTGGTTTGGTTTGTTGTTTTTTTTTTTTGGGGGGGGGGTGTTTGCATCTAAAAAATCAAAAGGAAATTGTTTTAAAATCTGTTTCTAATTAATTTATACCATTTGTAGAGGGTATGACAGGCAGTATCAGTTATAGTTAAATACACCGAAATCAGAGCAAATGTCTGTCACTGATTATAAGTGTTACATGGTAATTATTTATTGCATCATCAAAGGTATGAAATTATTTCCATGAGAATACCACAATTCCTGTGCTTGGAAAAATCCCTGCCCAGGGTGTGCTGGAGAGTGGAGGAGATTAAAACAATGTCAGCTCATGAGTGGCATGGAAAAAGTGAATGAGGAACGACTATTTGTTCTCACAATACGAAAATAAGGGGACATCAAATGAAGTGGATGACAGCACATTCAAAGTAAAGAGAGCAGATAGTTTTTCAGTAAATGTGTGAAGTACTTTCCACAGGGCACATGAATACATGAAGTTTACAAGGGTTCAGAAACTGAACAGCAAATGGGAAAAATCTAGTGTGCATGGTTAAACACAGAGATGTGACCTTTGACTCAGGAGGTCCTGGAACTAACAATGGAAGAGACTGGAAGAGATTTTGAAGAAGTTTTGTTTTGTAGTAGCCTTGTTTCTTATACGTCTTAGGTGTTCCCCGTTGACCACTCTCAGAGAAGGATTACTGGACATGACAGACACTTAGTGTGATCTTGTAAGACATTTTTTTTCCTGTTTATTATGTCAAGCAGTGGTAACGGAGAGGAGAGGAGAGGAGAGGAGAGGAGAGGAGAAGGATTTAAAAGTATTTACAAAGAACTTTGTACCTTCTGGCAACACCTTATCCTATCAACTTGATAAACATTTGTACATATATTTCTCCAGGAGCTTGTATCTGGTGTTTTTTGATCTCCATAAAGTCTGGAACAGAGTCTGTACTGCTATAAAAAAGTGGGAAAATTAGGAATTCTTCTCTCAAAAACATGGATATATTGAATGCAATTTCCTGTGTCCTGAGTGACTTGTTCTTAGTGAGTGGAACATCTGGGAAAATAAAACATGTGTAAAACTTTTTCAGCATGTGTTTTTTATCTGTTTCCTCTCTTGTAAAAGGAGAGAAGTTGGTGACATAACCAACTTTTAGTTGGAAATCTAGAATGAATTGTCAAAACTGGGTATTTCCTAGTAGCTCATACACAGTAAATCTGTGAGCAATAGAACGCTAGACCCATATACCTCTTATGAGTTTCACAAGTTGGAAAGGGTGAGAGGCCCAGGGAGCACAGCATCTTTATGTAGCTAGGATACAGGACATACAGCTTAGTACTTTCCCTAGACTTCTCCTTACACTAGTTTTTTGTTCTGTCTTGAGAAAAATGTGATTGAAATTGTGAGGATGAAAAATGAGACTACTAAAAATAGTGTGTATTTATAGTGTTTGATTTCTTTTAAGTCAAAGTTACTGAATGCATAGGTAAAAACTTTAGGAAAAAAGGGATTTAATTTTGAAAGCATTTTGACTTAGGATCTGGAATAAAATTTCAGTTGAATTTGCTGCTGAAAAATTATGTTAGACATTTCACTTTGTTGCTTTTAGTTAAGGACACAGGGTCAGCTCAGGACAGTGCAAAGTTTTAGGTACACCGAGGAGTACAGTGAGGTTCTTGTTACCATAGGTAATACTGTGCCTTCTTTACAGATAGGTTGAGAGTTTCACTTTTCCAAGTAGGATTCAACTGCTGACTATCAGAAATGCTAAATAAACCTGTGGAGAAAACAACCCTCAAATTTTGCAGTTTTTTGTTTAAGAAAAATATCTCTATGGTAGATGTTCTTTAAATTAAAGATTTAATAAAATCTTTAATAAAAGATTTTTTTCTTTCTCCCACGTATTTCATTTTTTCCAGGTTTGAAAGACCTTGAGTACTGCATATTAAAACTATCTTTCTTCACTGGACTTCTGCTTCTAATAACTAACTAACTAACTAAATAAATAAATAAATAAAAATAATCTGCTATTTTTGAGCAAGATCCTTGTTGGATATCTAAAATGATAAATATTTGAAACTGTTCTGCCTACAGTGTAATCTATATTTTTCCTTTTCAGCAGTGAACACAAGACTGCACAAAGTGCATCTCTGCTCTATTTTAGGCTATCATTGTGCTCAAAGAACCTCGTATAAAAATAACTATAATAAAAATAAAAAGTTTTGAGAAAATAAATCCTTTATTAAGCTCCTATTTTATGCCATAGTGGAATTGTTAATAACAAATTATTTATATAAGAATTTTAAGAGATTTGTCAACAGTTTTTTGGAGGGTATTTATTATACATAGGTGTTGAACGGTCCATCATTTCTAGGTATGTAACTATTTAATTCTTTAAAATACAACAAGGTTTTCTCCTTGCATCAGTTGATCTACTAGTGATCTGAAATAAGGACTGGAAGTTCAGTACAAGAACTTATGATAACATAGGACACATGTAAGACATGTCTAAGACACATGTAAGGTTAGGCAAAATCTTCCATGACTCCAGTTAGACCAGGTGTGCAACCAGAAGTGAGCAAAAAGGGAGCTTAAGCAATAGATAGTTCTGGCTTTTGGAGGGAGAAGGAGGAAAAAAGTATGACAGCCTCTCCATTTCTCTGTCTTTTATGGTACAAGTGTTTTTTAGAGTTAAGTATGGAATGAGCAGTAAATATCTTTTAGAAAGTGTTGCCCCCCACCCACACTTTTGAACAATCTGTAAAATGCAAATTTAGTAATGTCAGTAAATTAAACCCCAGAGAATTCAGTTCGGCAAGAATTAATTTGTCCTCGTAAATGTTTGACTAGTCCCATTGGCAAAGGTGCTTTATTGAATAAGAGAATTCTAGCTGTGTATGCATATGAATATACAGATTAAAAAAAGATGGACTGGAAAAAAAAGAGGCAATAAATGAAAAGCCCTAAACTGCCCATATAGCCGAAAACATATGACACTTCCACATATGACACACTAGATTTTAAGAGGAGCTAAGGAAAAAATCTTTCGTTTGCATCTTCAAAAGCTATGTGGACTGATGTTCTGACCTTGAAAAGACAGATGCAGGAGTTCCCTTGTAAATTTATCCCAAATAATTAAGAGATGAGGTAAGCAGTTTCTGGCTAGACAGTAAAAGTTGGAGGCGTGGGTGGTGGTGGTGTTTCTCTATTCAGATGGAGCCTATTGATTTGGTTAACACTGGTCTCAGACTCTGAACTCAGCTGTCAGGCACCATGCAACTTCCAGATGTCAATTAAGAAGATGAATTTTACATATTTCCAGGCAATATGGCTCTTCCATGCTTTTACCTGTTTGTGCTGGGGAATTTGGGTTTAATGTATCCTTTTATTTCAGTGGTAGGAACAGGGCTGTGGCACCAGTGACAGATCTCTAGTCTCTATCTCACTATCAGGAGTTGTCACAATACACTGCGTTCCAGCATGTTTCAGCACAACAGTGGATACAAGGTGTTTCAAAAGGACTGGCCCAATTTCAAAGCATCTTGTCATTGAAATTGGGTCCATCTCTTTGAAACATCCTGCAGGTATTTCAAAGTGATTTTAAGAATTTTTTGAACCTGTAGAGCAACAGTCACACAAGAAAAAATCTTGATACTAAATTCCTACCTGTGAATACAAACCCCAAATGATATGTTCTTCGGTAATCAGGAGACTCAACTATACATGGCTTCTGCAAGGGCTCTGCTGTCAAAAAAGGTAGCCTCATTTTTACCAGATCCTTACTGAATCTATAATATGCAATTGCTCTTTGAGGCACAATATGAAAATCCCTTGAGGTGAGAAGAACTGAAGCCTGAGATTGTGGCAATGTTGTTTAATTTTTGAAGCAACTGACCATCTAAGAGTACTTTTGAATAGTTAGACAGCAGAATTTGGGAAAGGAGTTATTTTTCTTTCACTTTGCTCAAAGCTGTATTATAGATTTAGCAGATGGTTTTGCTTTCTGTAGCACTGCCAATTTATCAAAGCAAAACACTCATATTCTATATCTCTGCAGCATACTCACTAGCATAGTATACTTGATAAGGAAGCTTCCTATTTTCACTAGGAAAGAAAGCAGTCTCTTCAGGTCAAGAGAGCATGTTACAGTATACTAATATAATGCCAAATGTAGCTCCAGAGGATGAGTAGAATCATCTGACACACCTTAGAAGTTTGTCTTGTAGTACTATTTTATGAATTAAGTGTCTAAAATTTAGTTATCTAACTGAGAATATTATGAATCCTATGCTGTGTGTTTGTGGCAATAGTTATCGCAGCTATGTCAAAAAGGATCCGAAGAAAAGAGCTTTAAGCATGTGTGCCTATGAAAAAACAGCAAAAAGTACAATGGAGTTTTTTCATGGGAAGTCTTTTTTCCATTAGCAGAAGTAATAGACACTAGACTTGGGATTTTTATTCTTTTTTTTTTTTTTTTTACTAACAAGTTTGCATATTATNTTTTTTGCAGTTCTGTACATTCCTGTGTAGACCAGCGTCTGCAATTGCAGAGGGAGCATCCTGAAGGCAGTTCTGTTCCTCAAAATTCTGAGTCTGCTTTTCTAACCAGACAAGACACTGGTAAGTTACAGAAGGGGGATATGGATTAGATTTGAGGATAAAATGTTGACAATAAAAACAGTGGAGAATTTTATCTGGGATGGCTGTGCAAATCTGCATGAATGGAGAACAACATGAAAGTCTGCAAGAGTTTCTCTCCTTAGTTTCTCTCCACTTGAGGGTGTTGGTTGATGATAAGGTCAACATGAATTTGTTATGTCCTCTTGCAGCCCAGAAAGCCATCGGTATCCTGAGCTGCATCAAAAGAAGTGTGACCAGTAGCTAGAGGGAGGTGATTCTGCCCTTCTGCTTTGCTCTTGTGAGACCCCACCTGGAGTACTGTGTCCAGTTCTGAAGTTCCCAACATAAAAAGGACATGGAGCTGTTGGAACTAGTCCAGGGGAGGGCCACAAAGATGATCAGACGGCTGGAGCACCTCTCCTATGAGGACAGGCTGAGAGATTTGGGGTTGTTCAGACAAGATAAGAGAATGCTCTGGGGAGACCTTATCACAGTCTTCCAATACCTGAAGGACACCTACGGGAAAGCTGGAGAGGGATTTTTCATAAGGACATGGAGTAATAGGACAAGGGGTGATGGTTTTAAACTGGAAGAGGGTAGACTTAAGTTAGACATAAGAAAGAAATCCTTCACTATGAGGGTGGTGAGACACTGGCACAGGTTGCCTGGATAAATTGTGGCTGCTTCCTCCCTGGCCGTGTTCAAGGCCAGGTTGGATGGGTCTTGGAGCTACCTGGTCTAGTGGAAGGTGTCCCTGCCCATGGCAGGGGGTCTAGAACTAAATGATCTTTAAGGTTGCCTCCAACCCAAACCATTCCATGGTTCTATTCTATGATCAGTCTTAAAGGATAGACCTGACAAATACCTAGAATGAAAAATATATAACAGGTCCTGGACTGCAAGTAGAGAACAGACTAGGTGACTTCTGAGGTCCTTTCTAACACCTCTATACCTCCCTAGTAATCACATTACAGAAGATATACCAGGTCTATTGATATTTGGTCTAGAAAGGTATAGATTAATTATAGGTATAGATTAATTATAGCTATAGGATAATTTAATTTAAAAAGAATCTGGTTTTCTTGTAAAAAATTCTGTTTTGAGGTTAGAACAGGCTGCTTAGGGCCAGATGAGTTAAAATATCTCCACACCTCCTCTGAGCAGCCTGTTCCAGTGTTTAATCTCTCTCATGGGAAAAACATTTTTTCTTATATTTGGTTAGCCAGCTAATCCTGCTGCCACATAAAGAGACCACTGCCTCTTGTTCCTTTTCTGTGCATGACTGAGAAACTCTGACTTCTCTAGATTCCCCTTTTGGTAGTTGAAGACTGTGATTACATATCTCTGTAGACTTCTCCAGGGTAAGCAAACCCAGCTCCCTCTACCTTTCCTTGTATGAAACTTGTTGAGGTGATAATAAGTGTGTTTGCTCCCGAGATCACTTGGACTATAAATAAAATCTCTTCAACTTTCAGTTTTGGCAAGAGATAACTGGGTGCCTTTGATAGCTATCCTCTGTGACCTTGTATTTTAACAACTTTCTTTGAATGCTTAAACAAGGAAAAAGAACAGGTTTTGTGTGTATTGTACGAGGAATGAAAAGTAATTTAAAAAAGTACCTCAGGCAGAAAAATTGAGCAATTAAAAGCTCTGTCAGAGCCATTCCTCTCTGGGAATGCAAAACACAATTGAAAGAAGACTCCTGAAGGGAATTTCATATAGTGTCCTATATCTGCAAGCAACACGAGCCAGTAAAATGGAAGATAATCTGAAGGTTGCCACCTTTAGCTATTTGCCTTATTTAGTTCTGTGGAGCTTGTGATATATTCAGCAGTTTTGCATTAAACAGAGAAGGCTGAATGCAGCACAGTAAATCAGAGGACTGGGAGGGTTACTGAGCACTGTGCAATGATAACACATGGTCTCAGGAACTACAAAGCACTGCTGATGAGAGGGACGTGAGACAAAGCTTGCAGAAGGTGAGGGGCTGAGTTTCTGGTAAAAAACCAAGATTGATGGCTGCAAGGTGGGACAGGAAAAACAGAGGACTGGAGGACAACCATGAACAAAGCAAGCCTGTGTTCAGGCTAACCTCTGAAGATAACTAAGAATCCAAAACAACACAGACACAAAGGAGAATAGAGCTGCAAAGAACAAAAATATCCACTTCTCTGTGAGATAAAAAGTGAATTTCTTGCTACTGAATTTAAAATATATGTTGTAACCGCTCATGTTATCATAATGAATCTTCTCTTTCTAAGCAGAGGAAGAAGTACAGAAGAGGGAATTGTTTGGGGAAAAATACAAACCATAACATTTTATTGCAGAGATGCAAAATGGCTAAGCACAATGTCAGAATTAAAATTTTTCTTTATCAGAAGAAAGATTTTGAGGCCTGTGGGTGTTTGCTTCTCTTTCCATTGGCTGACTGTCACTTACTCATAAGATCAAGACGGCACATAGTCAGTGCTAGCCAGGTGGTGGTGAGGGGTTTATTGTGTTATTTGAGATACTCTCACCATGTTGACACTCATTGCTTTCTGATCTTGGAGGTGTCATTCTTGCTTAGCCTGGCTGCTTTGGGCATGGCTAAATTCTGGGATAACCAATGGAGGGCTTCTTCTGGTCTTTTATCCCCAGAATCTCTCAGCGTTGCTCTGATACAACACTAGGATCATCTCTTAGTGACCCCCCCAAATAGGATCAATGTTATTTCCTACAATTTATTACTGCTGTAGGCTAAAACTTTTGTTACTTCATGTAGGCATTACTATAAAGTGGATGTATGATTTGTATTTGCCTCTTCCAGTGCTATTTTTGTCTTTGGGTGGTTATATAAAACCAATCTCAATAATTTTTATTTGTTTGCCTGTTTGTTAGTTTGATAAAATTTACTTGGGATTGCTGGGGAGATGAACCCTGCAATCAGGAGAGCATGATGATATCAGGCTTGCCCATGGCAGTCTGTGGGATGACATGACAGGGTTACAGAGATGGGGTGCTAGAGGGGGCCCTCAGCTGGTGGCTCGGAGATGTGCTGGCCACAGTGGAGCATGCTTGAAGTCTTATGATGGTGAGTCATGGGCTCCTGAGGCAGTAGAAACCAGAAGGGAAACCCAAGTAAGATACTTTAAAGGAATTAAGGGGTGTTCATCTAAGAAGATGGCATGGCTGACAGCCCAACTGAAATGTCTATACACCAATGCACGCAGCATGGGCAACAAATGGATGATCTAGAAGTCACCATCTGCTAGAGAACTATGACCTGGTTGCCATTACTGAAGCTTGGTGGGATGAATCTCACAGCTGGAATGTGGCCATCGATACCTACAGGCTGTTTAAGAAAGAAGAGATGGAACAGTTGCTCTGTACATCAAGCTGTCTGTGAAGAGCTGTCTCTGAAGAATAACCATGAGCAGCTCAAAAGATTATGGGTGAGAGTCAGAGACAAAAGCAACAAAAGGAACCTTGTGGTTGACATCTAGTACAGACTGCCTGATCAGGGGAAGCCTATTGGTGAAGCCTTTCTACTCCAGCTGCGAGAGACATCGCGCTCACTGGCTCTTGTCCTGCTGGGGTACTTCAATCACCCTGACATCTGTTGGAAAAGCAGCACAGTGAGCTATAGGCAATATAGATTTCTGAAAAACTTGGAGGAAAATTTCCTAAGCCAGGTAATAGACAGCGCTACTAGAGGGGATATGATACTGGACCAATACAAGTGAGCTAATTGATGCTGTCAGGCTAGGAGGCAGCCTGGGATGCAGTGACCCTCCACTGGTGGAGTTCACTGTCCTGAGGGTTGTGGGTCAGGCCAGAAGTAAAGTCAAGACCTTGAATTTTAGGAAAGTGGACTTTCAGCTCTTCGAGGAATTAGTCAACAGGACCCCCTGTGACACTGCCCTCAGGGACAAGGGGGCAGAACAGAGCTGGCAGAGCTTTAAGGGCGCTTTCCATGGAGCACAAGAGCTTGCGATCACCAGGAGCAAGAAATTGGGCAAGGAGGGCAAGAGACCAGCATGGCTGAGTCAGGACCTGCTGGNNGGATGCTACCCAGTTATGTAAGTATGGAGTTAGGAAGGCCAAGGCACAGCTGGAGCTGGAGCTGGACCTGGCAAGGAATGTAAAGAATAATAAAAAGGGTTTTTACAGGTATGTCAGCCAGAAGAGGAAGGTCAGGGAAAGCATAGACCCCCTGATAATCAAGGCTGCCGAAGGTGTAACAATGGACCAGGAGAAAGCTGAGGTGCTCAACATTTTTTTGTCTAAGTCTTCATTGGAAATTCCTCCTCTGGCATCTCTTGAGTGGATGATGGGGGTGGGGGTGGGGGGGCAAAGTCCCGAAGTCCCTCCCACTGCAAGAGAAGACCAGGTTCCAGGTTCAGGACCTCTTGAGGAACCTGGACACACATAAGTCTGTGTGATCTGAAAAGATGCATCCTAGAGTCCTGAGGAAATTAGCCTATGCAGTGGCCAAGCCACTTGCCATGATATTTGATAAATCATGGCCATCAGGTGAAGTCCCTAGTGCCTGGAAAAAGAGGAACATTGCTCCCATTTTTAAAAAGGGGAGTAAGGAGGAACCCGGGAACTATCGACCTGTCAGCCTCACCTCTGTGCCTGTGAAGATCATGGAACAGATCCTCCTGGAAGGTATCTAAGGCACATGGAGGACAGGGAGTGGGTTCGAGACAGCCAGCATGGCTTCACCTAGAGCAAGACCTGCCTAACCAACCCAGTGGCCTTCTACTATGGAGTTACTACATCTGTGGACAAAGGGAGGGCTACAGATGTATCTGTCTGGACTTCTGTAAGGCCTTTGACACAGTGCCCCATGACATCCTTCTCTCTAAACTAGAGAGGTATGGAT
>VZRW01002426.1:205897-222168 GCA_013398125.1 Aegotheles bennettii | reverse complement strand
CGGTGCCGGCCGGGCGGCCAGCGCATAAATCCGCCTGTCAGGGAGGGGAGCAATTACGAGGCCGTAAAAAAGTCAGGGAGATGGATGTTTATGAATTATTATTACTGTTTTTGTTGTTGTTTTAATGGGAAGCCCGAACTGAGATCCCAAAGGCTATGAGCTGGGTTATGGCTCCCCAGGCTGCGGCTCTGTCCAGAACCCAGCGGTTCCTTCCCCGAGCCCCCCTCACCCGCACGCCGCAGGGCTCCCGGGCTGCCGCACACGGCTCTTGGCACCGGCAGGGTCAGGTGCAGGCTGCGAGCCCCTGCAAGCCCAGGCCTTGCTCTGACAGCCCCGGGTCCCACCGAAAGGCACGGAGTAATGTGTTTAGCACATAATCATACAAACCACAGGAAAATACAATCACCAGCTGCGAAGTTACAGAACATTAAGAGTCAGGAAATGAACAGATTAAAAAACAGAAATCCCCAGCTCTCTTCCCATTCACACATACACAAATCACTAATTTGAGACAGATTTATAGCCTTTATGTATTTATTGGTACATCTATCTGGATATCATGCCTATCAGCCAGGATCTGAGTATCTGAAATGGTAGCATTAGTGAAGCATGTTTTGAATTTTTACTAGAAATGGGTCATAAAAACTGAGTATGTTTTTAAATAGGAGTTTTCCAGGCTATTCCTAACTATTACGGAATATGGATTTATTAGTCATTTTTATGTTTGAAGCTTGGTTGGAAAACAACCTAGATATTGTTAGCAAAGTTTGGCTCTGAGGAATGGAAAGCCTCTGTTTTTTTAAAAGGTTAAGGGTCCAGATTAAGAACAGCTGGAAAGGTTTACAGTTTATTCTGGTGAGACAGCAATCAGCAGGTTGTCATATACACCTAGAAAAACAGAGCTGGGTTCCATCTACCCCGAGCACCAACACCCCAGAGGCAGAGTCAGGGCCTGCGTAGCAATAATCCTATGACTCTTAACTCCTCAGCTTTTTATAAATAAGAAGCATCTCTCGGATAATTTTTAACTCTAGATGCGTCAAAACAGAGCACAAATAAATTGATCCTGCAATACTGGGTGACAACACAGGCAACCGTTGCAGTTCAGATGGATCAGACCTTCGACCTAATCCTCCGTACCCAGTAGCATTGGCTTACACCTTAATTTATCTCCACTTTGTTACATTACTGTTAGATTTACTGGTATTTGGAATGTTGACACTTTAAATAGAGTCATCCTAGAAAAACAGATTTTTAAAAAAACACAACAAAATAGAGGATTAAGCACTCCCTACCTATATTTTTTTTGCTGCACGCCCCCTTTAAAGTTATATTATTGCATAGATCAAAGCAGATAGTTGTCTATATTCTTTTAATTCCTTAAGCTACAACATGAATTATTAATGTTGGATTAAAAGCAGGAGCATTTTTTGGTTGGACAGATTCTAGGTTTGTGTGAAGGAATTTATTCTCTTTGTAGTCTCTGTTATAATAGTTCTCTGAGCCCAATACCAGGGGTTTTTTCAAGAGTATTTCAAACTCATTAAAGGATTGAAACATATTTCTGGGCTCTGGCTGCCTGTATCTCTGGGGTTTCTGTGAGCCCAGCTGGCGAAGTGGGGTTTATGAGTGTTGGACTTCACCAAGGATCAGGGCCTGAGCCATCAGTGGCTGAGCTTGCCTGAAGCTGGCAACTCCAAGCCAGAGACAGCATCTTTCCAGTCTCACATGAAATGGACCAGACTTCCTCCAGCCTCTGCTATGTTCTACACTTAAGTTTACAGAAGAAAGTAAAATTTTGATTTAATTTTTTTTCCCTGGTGTCTTGATTTCTGTATCAGGGAACTTTTAAATAACATGATGAAAGTCAAGGCTCACAAAAACAACTCCAACAACTAGCACAGACATGATTATCTCGAGATTTCCTAGAAACATGGCTCAGACTCTTACCAGTTCATTCTTCTGAGCACTGAGGTTGTATATTGAGCAGTATACGGGAAGCTGAACTTTGCTGTGCTCCCTACTACGTGGGAGTTGATCAAAATTACTTCTTCATGTTTCTGAATTAAACAACATAATTGTCTCTTATTCATCTATGGATTACCTAAGGGTGTTTTAAGCACTTAAGTTGTGAAGATCTTTAACAAAAAGGCAGCAATCACGTAATTTTGGCATCTCCATCAAAAATCAGTAGCAGGTGGGGGAATGTGATAGGTGATAAGCCAAACAGAAAGTGAGTTTCACACAAGGTATTGAACATTTAGGAGACTTCTCATGCAGAGACACACAAAAAGAAGCTGGGGAGGGTGTTGGTGTTAGTTCATTCTTCAGGATATGATTCCTCCAGACTGGGCTGTTTGCAGGTAATAGGTGTCTCTTAACCAGCATGTTGAACATATAGTTACAGGCACCTGAAAATCCTATCTTCCTTCTCTAGTAAAGAGAAATTCTGGGAAGGCAGACTCTGCCCCTGCAAATAGGGAATTGGAGTTCTGGGGTTGTAGACTTTCCAGCACTTGCAGAATCAGGCTCTTTACTATGAACAGACATGTATAAAAACCCAAAGAAAATGGAAACCATTACATATGATAAGGTCGTTATATATTGTGGAGTCACCGTCCCTGGGGTGTTCAAAAAACGGGTTGATGAGGCACTTGAGGCCATGGTCTAATGGTCTAATGATTAGGAATATGATGGGATAAAGGTTGGACTTGATCACCTTGGAGGTCCCTGTCAACCATAATGATTCTATGATTCTATAAATGTGTTGGAGCAGTATGAGCCATTCACCAAAGAAACAGCCACTTGCAGAAGATGATGCTGTAGTGAAAACCTAGCAATACCCTTCTGTTTTCCAGTTGGAGAGCAATCTTCTGTGGGAATAGTAGGGATTTTTTAGAGACTTCAAAGGAAACAGGCCCAGGAAATTTCATGGTTACCATCACAGAAAGGTCTGGAAGAAAATAAAGGTGAATGTCCCATTAGATAAGAAAGTATATATAGATCTACCTGAAAAAAAAAAAGCAGTTTCCTCTTTGCCTTTGCCCACACTGCCCTGCAGTCTTTTCTCATACCACTGCTGCCTTGCAGTCACTGTAAGTGGGCCACAACTGTCCTGGGAGACCATGATAAACATGTACAGGTTACATGGGCTGTCCTCCCAAAAGTAATAACACCAAATCAGAAGTCCCGCATCACGCAGATGTGCTGTGATCAAGCTCGAGTGAGAAGAAGCTCTTTTGGGGGTAAAGAAGCAACAGAGAAACCAAATAAATCCCACAGCGTGTCATACTGGACAGTGCCACAGAGGGAAAGACAAATAGAGATGGTTTCTATGAGTTGTTCATCCAGTTTCACCTCTGTCACTCTTGGTCTATACTGAAGGTGATTATTCATACATTTTGATACTTTTTCTGTCTTCTTTCTTCCTTTAATTAAACTTTTCTTACCTTCTTATGACCTTGCACAACATGTGTGGATAATTCTATATGGACTTTTATAATCCCACTGGGTGAATATTAGTTTGCTGAAGAAAGTTAAGTTTGCCTAATTTGTGAAATACACTGTGATTAAAACCTGGACTTTATTGACACTTTTCTCTGTTAGGATCTCAAATTATTTTACAAACATTAATGAATAATTCACACCGCCTCTGTTTAAGTCATCTAAATCCTCAGAAGCTTAGGTGATAACCAGTAGGTTGCATGGCAAATTTATAGATGTCTGTCTACTGGAGCACTGAAAAATATGCACACTTGTTAGCATGAGCATTTTTCTGACTTCAGTGGCATTTCACAGAGAATATAATGTGAAATTCAATTTCAAGTTTTGAAAATGATAAATCTGTCATGTAACTCAGTAAACATCCAGATTATTAGGTAGTAAAAGATTTTATCCTGTGAGTTGTCTCACTGATTCAATTATTTTGATAGTGAATGTGGCGTTGAAACGTATTTACCATACAAATTAGATTAATTTTTAATACCATTTTTCAGCAGGGAAATAGTAAATAATAGTAAATAATGTTTACACTGCCTCTGCTTCATTTAATTTGCATTTTCAAGGTTTTTTTCGTAATGGGATGACTGAAGTATGTAATGAACAAAAACGAAGTCCTATATTGTGGAGAGCATCCATTTAATGACAAATACCTTCATCAAATTTATTCATTCATTAAAATCTCCATTGGCTTTCATTGTGGTGTGCATAGAAAGAATTACGATTATTGTATTAGGAAAACAACTACAATATTCATGCATTGTAAAGAGTGAAATGTGATTCAGATTTTGCTGAATTATAGAAGTGAGCTTTTCAGTCTCTGAAAGTCTATTATACTTTCCTTAGAGGCATTTAAAAAGTACAGGCTTTATATTTCTTAATAAGTGTTATTCAGAAATGAATGGATTGCTTTTAGCTTACTGGAATGGTCATGCTATAATGAAAGAGTAAAATCTTGATTTTGGGAAGGGTGTGACTGGAGCCTTTTGTATCTTTTTTTTGTGTGGTTTTTGTTTGTTTGTTTGTTTGTTTAATCTTTTGTAGCTTTTGTATGTTATTCTTTGTCTATGTATTTTTTGTCAATATAAATGTATGGAATATTGTGCTGAAGTGAATTCCCAGTGAAGGTAACATAACCTGCTTGCAAGGTTGGGGTGATGTATTTGAGATTTTTTTTCTCCTATTTTAAATGCAAACCTCCACCTAATTTTAGCTGTGGGCAAGTCACAGTATGTTCATCATTGACACATCATTTTAAAAGCTATTAAAGTTACAATATATTTTATGATGCCCATGAAGGGAAGCTCATTTTCAAAGTGTGATACCATTTTATCCAACTGAGAGTTCCTATTTTGCTTGGGTTTTTACTGCAATACTTAACATGATGCTAGTCTACAGAAAACCAAACACCTGTGCTTTTGCTTATGCATCTAAGCAATCCTTTTACAATGCACTCTTCTGGAGCGAGACATGTTTACCTTGGATATACAAACAAGCCACAGAGCAAGCAGACCTATGGGAAAATGAGGTATACTGAGGCAGGCAGAAATCCTTGAAAACATCCTCTTCCTTGTGAGGGCCCTGAGTGCAGCTCCTGTCCCCCTCCTAAGGCTTGGCAGAAAGAGGTCTATTTATTTCCATGGGCACGCATCAAACCTCACCCATGCGGGCTGCACCTCTTAAGATGCCACTGCCAGTATTGCCTGTTTTGGTAGGTAGAACACAAGTATTTTTAGCAGTGTCTTATTTTTAAAGAAATAGTATATAGTGATATAATCACAAGCATTCTTTCTTTTTTTTTGTTTTTTAGGTGGTAATCAGAATTAATAATATTAGAATGATTGTCCCAGAAATTTGGTTTGCTAATTTTTACTAACATTAGATAATTATGCCATAAATTTCTCTCTCTCATACTTTCAGGAAACAAATAGCTGATGAAATTATGTATGTTATAGTGTCGAAGCTGCCTGAAGTATCATTTTATAAGTGCTAATTTTGAAAGCAAATATTCAAATCCTTTTTAAAGTAGTAATTGTAACTACTTTGGCTCTTTGGTTCAAATCTGAAAAGGACCCTCTGTTCATTTTATGCTTCAAATGGTGTTTAATTTTCTGATAGCTATGTTAAGGTTAAATCTTCTACTATTCCTTTTTTTTTTATTAGCATTCAGGTACTCCTAGATATGCATGATTTTATTAACAAACTGTTACTACTTCCCATAGGCTTTAATTTCACTGTAGTATCCAGCTATGTGGTCTGTAAAGTCTTGGACTTTCTCTTAACCTATTTTTTTTCTGGTGCTTTAAAATACTCTGCATAAGGTGCAAGAAGGTCACAAGTTCATCAAACAGGAATTTCAGTGCTGAATTTGCCTCTAACATAACCTGTTTTATGACAGTCCTGGGAGATGACCTTGGAAAACACTGTGATATTCACTACCATTCAGTCTTGGGTGCCAGTTCCATTTTATCTTGTGTCCCAGAGCTCATGCTACCAAAAATGTTAGCAAACAACTATTATTTTTTAAATAGTTTTATATTTACACTAGGTTTTATGCTTTTTGTCACCTGATTTTGTGATCTATACGTGTGTGCACATCCTCTTAACAAGGCACTATAGGAAATGGGACAGATATTTTCAAAGTACCTTTTCCTAGTGAGACAAACAACATCTGTTTTCTGCTCAAATAGCTGAGAAACAGAAATACAGGCTGAAAGTTTCAATTAGTGTATTCCAAGCAAAATGGCCAAATCTGTCAGAGTAAAGGGATGCTAAGAATGAATACTTGTCTTGCAGATTAGCCAAAAAAAGTAACTAAATTAATTGAAATAATTCTCACTTGACATGTAATGCACACAAAGTTACAGGCTCATTAGTGACTTATTAATGGCAGTCTTCCCCTGAGTCACGTTAGGAAGCTGCTTTTAGAGTGGAACAAGTAGCAAGAACAAATTCTTAAAATAACATACAAGAAGCACGAGCTCTTACATTGATCAGAAATCAAATTGTTGCAGTTAGATAGGTATCTAAAGATGCAAATAAGCTGGATTTTCATAGACATTATTCATCTTAAGATGCCTGCATCCAAAAATTCTTCAGCTACCCCTAGAGTCCTCTGCTTCCAATGTTAAACTAGGTGCCTAACGTTTCACTTCTAGGCATGTCTAAGTCTTTCAGTGCCAGCAGAGCTGAAATCTCGATGTCTAATTCATGCTTGGCAAGGTCCACCAGCATGGTTCCTCCACCTTCATCTCCCGAGGAAGTGTATCCCAGAGGCATGTGCTAAGCACACATAGCAGCTTCCCGAAATCACTGGTCACAAAATGTGGAGTGCTGTGTAGCAAATTCTTCTCATTCTTCAACAGAGTGCCTTAAATTCCTGGCTATGGAATATTTTGTTAATCTTGCAAGCTGTGTTGATGAATCTGTTTCACTTTGTATAAAAAAAAATTAAAATACCTTTGGTAAAAAGAGAAACAACAAGTACAATTCTGCAGTCTTGTGGTAGGAACATTTACTGAGAGGCAGAGACACTTGGATCCCAGTCCTTGTTCCAGAGGCTGGTTTATGTAAAATGTATAATGTAAATGTTTAATATAAGATAAAAATTTATTTAAAACACATAAAGCAACCATTGGAGCAGGGACAGCTGTCTCTATGCCCTCATGAATATCCCCTACTTTCTATGGTTGCCAGCTTCTTTGCCTGTGTGATATGCACACCCAAACCTTCATATGGATGGAAGCTACAATATACATCCATGCCCTGGATGCTGAGAAATGGAGGGAAGCAGGAGCTCTCAGCAGGAGTTGACTGTGGCTCTTCAGGAATTCCTCCAGCTCATTACTGGGTCAGAATGAATTAGCCATGCGGTTGGGTACTGAATCTATGTAATACCACCTTCTAAAGCCTGGGCTGCCAGACTCCATCCCACAAACAGAAATCCAGATTACTCCACAACCCACTGCACCAACTCACAGCACCAGAGTTAATCAGAACCAGGATGCCCCTAGAAACTGTCCTTGACCTGCTCCAGAGCTGTACATGGCTCAGGGCTGTGTGAGCCTCTTCTCAAGAGGGAGACATATCTATTATTTTCTCTTGGTTTAGAAAAGATCTTCTAGCCACACATCAATGATTAAGGCAACTATTTTTTTCCAGTAGTATATAGTACATGTGTCAGTGTTTTACAGGTAATCATGCCATCTTTCAAAACAAGGAATCTTAATTACTTCTGGTTAGTTGGCCCCATTGCATGTCAGGGTGGGAGGGGGGGTCGAATGCCCTCGTCCACAGCTTTTACTACAGACTAGTGATTAAGGGAGGATATGTGAAGGTGCAAGAGAGGTCTGGGATCAGGAAATGAAATAAAAGCTAGTTGATTGTGCCTTTTGTTCTGTGGCTTTTCAGTGTAAAATCCATGAGCCAACCCCGAAAAGGGACAAGAAACCAAGACTTGCTTTCCCCCTTTTCCCTACTCCCAGGTGTATTCCTTCTTTACTGGGCTGCTGCAGGGTCATACTTTCTTGCTCACTTTCTCTCAGGCTTTGTACATCCCTCATATTGTAGCTCCCTCTTGGTGATTTATTCCCAAGTGACTGAGAAATGAATATATCAAAAACATCCATAAACCAATTCCAGCCTTTGAGGTTAAGTCTCACTGAAAGCTGTATCTTGCAATGACAGACTGATGAGCCTCTACAGGCCACTTTTGAGAATGTTCTCCAAAATCCCCAAATCAAGACATATTAATCAGTTACTTTCAAGCATAAAGAGGATATAAAGAAATATACGATGATCTAAACACATCCATTTTAATATCAGGTTGTTTCATATGTTTTAAATACTATCTCCCCCACCACCACCAAAAGGAGCAAGTGGCGTTATCCATTTCTGAGGCTGTGTGCTCCTGTGTAGTATCAGAACATTTATAGACATTATGCAATGTACAGATACAGATATTAATGCTGCAAGGTCTCACACCTGTCATGAGATGATTTTAACGGGAAACTGAGAAACTCACATGTGCTTAAGTTTCTTTCATGCTCGCACGCTACAGAGTGAGATTTAGGCATGGTACAGTTGGGTTGAACCCCAGTAAAATCAAGGGAAATGCATATTCCCATCTCAAATCTGAACTGACTCACACAGCCATTCATATCTGTACAAGAATACAAGAATTTTTAACGGCAACTTTGTGGAGCTTAATAGAATTCATTTCCTACTCACACTAACTCCTTCAATTTGTTTCTAGGTCTAATACAGGAACCATATGGAGAGAGGCACAGAAAGATAAGTAGGCGTTGCATGCCATTACTCACCATCTGTTTAGGCAAGCCGTGCTGAGCTGAACAAGGAAAGGGTCGTGGCTCCAATGACATTCACAGGTCAGAGCCCCTCTAAGAGCCAATGTGGACTACAACAACATCTGGCTGCCAGGGAAAGCATGGGAAGATTTTCCCTGGGTTACTGTGTGAGATGAGGACAGCAAGTGGTCGACTGGTGAGGGGGGAGCGGTGGATGAAGAAACATAAATATCTGAGAAGCAAAAGTCTGTGTTGAGAGAAGGGATAAAAAGTGAATGAGTGATATAGGTGTAGATGGTAAAGGCGTAAGAGATACAGCAGTGTGAGATGCTGACGTGCAGATTCTGATTGCAATGCAATTCACTAAGGGTTGGAGATTCTGCCATAGGTTTCATAACCTTATAATGTAATATTATTTCAGCTGGCATTTTAACGTTGAGACCCTTTCTCAGCGTAAATTATAAAAATATGAATGTATGTTAAATCATATGGCATGCGCTTACTGAAGATTTATAGATGACTTTATCCACTGTAGAGCTGTGTTCTCGGAGAACCTGCCCTGCACTTCCCTGCACCTGCAGAGAGCTGGGAGCGGGAGGATAATTATGAACATTGAGAGTCTAAGCCAGATGTTCTAGGAATGAAGAAATTTCATCTTTGGTTGGCTGGCCTGTGCAGGCAGGAAAACAGCGAAAGGAAGTGTCCGTGTTTGAGCTGGCATGTGCCACACAAATCCTTGCCTAGTCAGCGCCAGGCCCCTGCTGCTGGCAGCCGGCTGCCGTGGTGCTCTGTGCCTGGGGTTATTACCACAGAGCAGGCAAGTGCAAAATCAAACACGGAATGTACGGGGAAGGCTGAAGTGATAAAGGAAATATGGTTGTGAAACAGGAGCACATGCAAATGCAGGGAGTACAAGCCTTATATGATGTGCTAACTTAACACCTTCCACAGCGCATTGCTTCAGAAAGATTAGGTGTCACTTCTGTGCTTGGATCACTTAGGCTTATGCATTTTAGCTTTTTATCTGAAGTAGTGTGTAAGAAAATATCCAGCAGGTATGTTTGTGTCTTATATCTCCGTTTTTTACCAAGATGATTCATATTTTTCTTTTTAAGTAAAAAAACCTAAATAAAAGTTAATCCCTATCTCTTAAATTACCAACTTTGGACTTACGTTTTCCCAGTGTTGGAAACATCCATTTTCACTTCCTTTCAGCATATTAAGCAATATCAGTAAGGCAGTCCTGCTTACAGTTTAGGGCAGCAATTCCCACATGGGGACAGCAGCCTTGATCCTTGAAATTCTATATTGTAGATTGTACAATTATATATTGTAGATTGTACAATTATATATTGTAGATTGAACTTTTTTTCAGTTCCTTCTCTTCATTTTCTTTTAAGAAGAGCAACTTAGATATGCAGTCAGTTTAATAATAATAAATAAATCTGTGTCAGCCACTTCCAACTCCTTTTTCATTAGTTCATGCAAAACTGTCAACTTGTCAGTGTACTGCAGTGCTTAATTTCAGAGAGGTCTGAAGGAGGAAGGAAAGCATTATGGCAAATGTATTATTGAAAGCAGGAATATCTCAACTGAATTGCATAGAGAGGCACTTTAAGATTGAAATAACAAATGCTCAGAATGAATGAAAATGCCTAGGTGACGCAGCAGTGACAGGCACATAAATGAGACTGTTACAAAGTTAATGTCTGGTTGAAATGTGTTCTGGCAGAGTTCATGCTTTTCCACTCCAATGTGAGAGACACAGACTTCTTTTATTTTCTATTCTCAGCTGATGAAACTTCACTCAGTGATCACAGTGTCAGTTCTGTGCCGTGTAACTGTCCAGTCCTTGGGTGGAAAAAGACCCTTCTATCCCAGTTTGGGCAACCTCTTGACTGTGGGATACCTGTGCTGGAGCTGTGTCCAGAGTCTCCACAACACCATATACTTATCCACATATGCCTTCACTTTGAGACATATCCCCCACTCCACACATTTGAAGGAAGGCTTAGAGGCTGGCCTTACAAGATGGTGTCATTTGTATCTCTAACAGATTCTTCGTCCACTCAAGGAAGAGGTTGATGAGCCACTTTGCAGGGCTTGACCCATTTACTGAGAGCAGCTGCTGTGGTCAACAGATGAACTGCAGATCCTTCAGCAACGGTGCAATGCCCAGAAGAGCAGCTGAAGGCACATAAAGGTGTCAGTGAGAAATACAAGTCCTTAAAACACCTTTTACCTTAAACACCATTGTTTACAGGCTTAATTTAACCAAATGAACAAAGGGGTATCTATCAATAGTGTTGTTAATAGTTGTGGTGGGCTAGTATTTCTGGAGAGGTCTTTGTTTATTGTTGCTTTCTTAAGTAAAAAAGAGCAAAATGGAAAGTTTCAGGGAGGTGGAAAAGACCAACATAGGCCATTTCTTTGCTTCAGGATTAAGGTGTTGACTGATTAAGAGAAAGCTCCTGTGATATAAGGAAACAAAAAAGATGCACCGTGGACTGAAGTCCCTTCCCTCACGATCATGTTTCATTAATTAGCACTGCTTGAATAATCATTTTCAAAACAGATTTAGAGGATATTCTAACCTTACTTAAAAATCTGAAAATTATTTAGATATCCTTCCTTAAGCCTATTTTGCTATCAATTCATCATCTCTATAGAAATTCTAGATAACTGACATTACTTAGTTTGATCTCGTTTCTTTCAGTTGCACGCGCACCACATGGAGTCTTGCAGGTAGACAGTTTCACCTCACTGGTAGCTAGTTCTCAAGAGTCTAAGATTTGGATAACTTCTCATTTTTGAACAACAAACATTGTGAACATAACTGTAGATGTAGCAGAATTTAGAAGATTTAACATGTTTTATCTTCTACCTGGTGCCTGTTTATGGAGCAGAGTAGTTGTCCAGCTGAAGTTCTTGTATGGTGACTCAATACAGGAGTTGGGTTGTAACTGCAACTCCCATGCCTGCATAGCAGCCTGGTGGGTCAAGAAGCAACAGCAGCAGGAGGAATGCTCCCATGCTTACCCAGCCGGCAGGAGAGATGCTTACGTCCAACACACTGCATGAAGGATTTTGCAGACTGCAACTAAATTGAATGCAGAGTGACAGGCCCAAATTTAGGATTTAGTCTGTTAAATTATTTAAAAATTCCTATTAAATTTAGATGCTGCTGAATGTACTCAATGTGTACCAAGAACCAAGTGAACCAGAGCCTGAACTGCTACAAGCTCAGAGCGAGACAGATCTGCTAAGATTCACAGAATGTTTTAATCAACTTTGACTCTTCCATAACATTTCTAAAATTTTAGTTGCACCTCCTCTTATTAGCAATATCTCATTCTAAGTGAGTGAATAATGGGGTTTTTTTTCCCTAATAATTGTTTTCAATTTCTGTAGTATTTCTTTTTTTTTGGTTTTAGAACAAGAGGAGCTCCACACACATTTTAGTCAATTGCCAGTTAAATGAACCTTCATGCCCAAACGGGTTTTGGAGTTAACCCATCCTCACTCATCCTACGAGTTCAGGAAAGGTCTACTCATCTAGGTAATTTAGAAGGGAGGAACTTGAATTCCAGTGAAGTTCCCACTGAAAAGGGGAAACATAACCCCTATTTTTAAAAAAGGAAAAAAAGAAGACGCAGGGAACTTCAGGCCAGTCAGTCTCACCTCCGTGCCTGGTCAGATCACAAAGCAGATCCTGCTGGAAACTATGCTAAGGCACAGGAAAATAAGGAGCTAATTGGTGACAACCAACATGGCTTCACTAAGGGCAAATTGTGCCTGGTGGCCTTCTATGATGGGGTTACAGAGTTGGTGGATAAGGGAAGAAGAACTGATGTCATCTACCTGGACCTGTGCAAAGAATTTGATACCATCCCACACATCATCCTTGTCTCTAAATTAGAAAGACATGGACTTGATGGGTGGACCACTCGGTGGGTAAGGAATTGGCTGGATGGTGACACTCAAAGATTTAATTTGAAGTGGCAATCTCAATGCTGCTGTGAATGGGATTTATATTAGACATTAGGAAAAATTTTTTCACTGCAAGGGTGATTGGGTATTGGAATAGGTTTCCCAGGGAGGTGGTGGAGTCACCGTCCCTGGAGGTGTCCAAGAGGTGTCTGGATGTGGCGCTGGGTGATGTGGGTTAGTGGTGATGCAGATGGGCAGTTGGACTGGATGATCTTGAAGGTCTCTTCCAACCTTGATGATTCTGTGATTCTCTGATGACTTAAACTCACAGTCCTCCTCAGACTGAGGGTTCTCAACGTATTTTACAAACTCAAACTATAGAAAATAGAAATTAAAAAATTAAAAACTAAAGTTACAAGGAATACCATGGCAATACAGATATTAGGTAGGCAACACTTAACTGCTGAATTTGTACTTCATAACCTGTCAAGAAGACTTACAAGAGCTTTTAAAACAGCAAGTGGTCAGACACTGACTATAGATTTATCAGAAAATTACTTTTCTCTAAAAAGAATATTAACATGACAAAAGAAAACCCACCTATGCTCCACCAGTAATATTAACAATATTAATATTATTTAGCAAAGACTGAAATTAACTAAATCATTGGAATACTTTACAAGGAATAAACATACATCATCCATGTGATAGCCAGCAAACATGACAAAAGAACATCAATAGTAATAAAGCTATTACACAGGGTGTATCTTTTTAGAAATTGGTAAGGATATGTATCATGGAAAAATCTTGTTTTATCTATTACTTATTATTAGGTTGTGTTTTGTTTGAGTCAAAGAATAAATTAGACACAATTTATTTTGAAATTAAATCTGCTTTACAGAACTATACATACAAACAAATTTAGGTTGCTATTAGTCAAAGTGAAGCAGCTGTGAAGTTGCTCAACAAAGGCCAATTCCATGAAGAATAGCTGGGCGTACACTGGAACTGGGGTAGGCATTTTAGTTCACCTTTTTTTCTTTTCTTTGTGTTTAGTTGTTTTGGGCTGTGATGTTTTTATGATAGTAGCATGATTCTGTATTCCTCCTAGAGGACTTACTGCAATGTCATTCGTATTTGAATAGTGTTTCAGCAATACAACAATACCAAATAAATACAGAAGAACTTAATATTTAGAACAGGGCCTCATGTAGGAGGAAAGTAACATTTTCAGTGATATTGCTAAAAATAAGTGCACTCCAGTATTCTACAGTTCTAAAAGAAATGAGTGAATCTTGCAGTAGAGAGTTCAGATCTTCTTGATTTTTTGCCTAAAGCCAAACAAAACTGTGATTTGTGAGGTGTTTTTGATTTCATCCTATAGTCAGCAGCTGGCTCTGAAGCATAATCAAAAATTGCCCAAGTTCTTCAGAGATGTTTTAAGACAATCTCTTAAAAGAATCTGGACCATTTCAGATTCATAATGAACTCTTAATCCAAACAAGTTTCATACACAGCTGATGCTGATCTAAATACACAATGGATAAAGAAAAAAATAGGTATTTCTGTCTCAAAAGTAACACAATAGTTACTTGCAAAGCAAGAACACGCAGAGTGATGGATCAGAAAGATAGTAACTAGTCACAGTAGGTATGGTTTAGCAAGCTGAATTTGGCATCTACTGCCATATATCTTCATACATTACACTCAAAATAAAGCCAAAGGAAAACTTTTTGAAAAGATTACTGTGGATTGGAGGCCAGCTTAAGGGCAATGTGGTAATTGAGCAAAAAAATGTAAGCGTACACCCATACTCTGGATATCATTGTTGTATTATCTTACAGAACAACTGAGAAGGCTTTGCTAGAACATTGATAAATTAGACACTTTTTCCCACTTAATGAGTATGTTTTACTGAATAATGGTAGGTAAAATATCCCTCCAGTAGCAGTAATCCATTTACATTCCTAAGCATGCTTGAAGGACACAGGCAGATATTGCAGTTGGTGTTAATTCAAAGTTTAAATCACAAAAATCTATAATACAAAGACAAAAATATTTTAAAGTATCACATTTGTAAAGCTAGTGAATTAATATACTGACTGGGACTTGCTTCTGACAGGTCCAGCACATTACATTCAGATACACTGGCACGACTGAGCCTATTGGGAGTCTAAAAGTCTCTGAGAATGTTCAGAGTGACATTTGGGATAACAGGGATGAATTTCGGCCAGGTCTTTCACATGCCCATTTGCTGCTCTAGAGTTTTGGCTCCAAGTGCATCCTAAGATCAAATTCCCAGACTTTCTCAGTGCCTGAGCAAATATTGTTAAATCCAGATTTGGAACATTCATAAAACACAGACGCAGCACATTAGTGTATATGCCTGCTGTCATACAAATGTGGTCAGACAGCAGATTGTGAACCAAGGGCCACACGGAGAGCCCTCTGCAGCTTTGAAGCATCCTATGTCATCAACAGTGAGCCTGCATCTCAATAGTGACATGTCATGAGATGTTCACAAAGGTGAACTTTATCCTGGTGAGATTAATCCCCTGTGAATTCTTCCGCAAGGTTAGGGTGGGGGAGACAGAAGTTGTTCTAGGTGGCAATTCAGTGACTAGGTCAGAATCCTGCTCTGAACGGCTCTTTAGGGGAGCCTCTCTCCCTCTGCCCTTTACTGTGGAGAAAGCCTACAATGCTGAGCTTCACTCAGTTAACAAAAACTAGCAAAAAGATTGGCTACAATTTGCATTTCAAAGAGCCATTTCCTTCTCCTTCACTACTTTAAGTTGATGTGGCCCCATGTTATTTTGGCTGATAGACAATAAAACTGTACTGAATTAGAGGACACAGAAGCTATGGCAGGCTGCTTTTGCAGTACAGTTTCTGAAATCAAGGCTAAAAAATATGCTTGCCTCAAGAGGGGCTCTAGGGGCAGGGACAATCCACCTTATTACTACTTTTTCTGAAACAGGATTCATCCAAGAAGATGTACAAATGTCTCAGATGCCTTCTACCATCTAAGTCTCACTACCTTCATGAGAAAGAAGGTAATGCTGCCTTCCTTTATAATGAACATCTATCTATGATTTTAAACTTCCAGAGAAATTGACTTCCTTCAAAGGTAGGTTTTCAGTCCAGTTACATAGATTTTTCTATGCATATATGATTATATGTTAATACCTTCACTCTGTTCTTCAGAACATAAACTTTGGAAAGATAAAGGTAATAGAATAGATGATTATTGTTGCAAAGTAAAAAAAAAAAAAAGAAAATCTTAGTATTTATATGATGGACATGAGGACATACCCATATGTGTTCCCAGCCAATGCTTCTTCGGTATTATCATTTAGGGACTAAAGTATTCCTGGAATCCAATTACAGCTATCATGGTACCCTAGGTGTTTCTTTTCACAGGATCACAGAATCGCGGAATCACAGAATCCTAGGGGTTGGAAGGGACCTCGAAGGATCATCTAGTCCAACCCCCCTGCCAGAGCAGGGTCACCTAGAGTACATCACACAGGAAAGCAT